>MDKI01161874.1:0-87387 GCA_005239505.1 Nicotiana paniculata | reverse complement strand
AATCTGATATGATTTTGAAGTATATAGAAAGTTAGGGGTTAGATATCCCAATTTTGTTTAAGATAGATGAAATTTCCTTAAGTGTGATCCATGTGCATAGTTCAAAAAGAATGATAGTGTATGATAGAAGAATATGGTCAGATGATGAGGGAAGTTAGGATAAACCTTATGCTTCACTTTAGTTATTCAAAGCAGAGCAAGAAAACATGATGCTAGCAGGTGGTTGGTAAAAGAATAGTAAATATGTTTTGAGTAAATACAGCGAATTAGCAATTTCAGCAGATCTAGTAGAAGTAAGATTTGATTCACTTAGCCAGGTTAACTCTAGTGAGTGGATGACAGTTTGAAATATCGAACATGTGTTAGAACCTAAAGAGTTTAAGTTAAACCCGAAGTACAGTGACAGTGGGGGAAAAATCAGCTAGCAGTGAGAGAGCAAGCTGTAGAAGGATACCTTTAGGAATTATCGACATGTAGTTTCTCCAAGACTGACAGTGTGAGCAGAGTTAAATTATTAAGATTGTGTATAATAGTTGTGAATACATTAACTTTCCGTTATATGAATAATTTAGTTTTTCCTAACTCAGAAGTAAGTCGGAAGATGAGTCTTCATTTATGTAAAATGCAAAGAATTATTGAAGATAAGAAAAGTTGTTCGGATCCCAGCAAAAGAGAAGGATCCGCAGGTACAAGACTTTGGTCTAAGGGGGAGATGTGAAAATCGTCAGTAAGTCCAGTTGGAGATTTGAAACCCGCATAGTTAGCATGGGATATTAAAAAAGGAACTATAAAATCATGCCTAGTTATGTATCAAGAGGGTAGCGCTATCACATGAGACTCTAATCTTCGGAGTATAGATTTAGCTCACAACAATTTCACTTATGGTTTGTACGGAGATTATAGGGGTTAAAGACAGCCTGTCTTACGATGAAAGTCCAGTGCTATTCTTGATCGTCAAATCCGTAAGCTCAGAACTAAGGAAATTGCTTCAGTAAAAGTGCTTTGGAAGAATCAAAAGGTTGAAGAGGCTACATGGGAAGCCGAAGAGGACATGAAGTCCAGATATCCCCATATCTTTGAAGAGCAAACAGAAAATGTGGAAGGTAATTAACCTTTCCATTTAGGCCTTATATTATAATCTCCATGTCCTTCAATATTTACTCGGGTTAGTATTTAGTGATCACGTACTCGTTCAGTTTGATATACATGTATTCATGATATTTTAGTATTCGCATATCACCATCACATCCATTTAATGTCCATAGATAGTCATAGTTGTAGCTAGGACCATCATTCGAGGATGAATGATTCCAAGGGGGAGATAATGTAACACCCCGTAAATTTGGATTAGGTATGAATGTGTTAAATGAGTAGTAAGGTTAGATTTTGGACATGTGAAGTTTTATTGGTATGAGTATGTCTGGAAATAGTTATTTTAGAATCAAGACGAAGAGTGAGGTATACAAGATTTGATAAAATCTACGAAGTTTACAAAAGGTCAGTCTTGAAGGAGGTTCAGTAAAAAACATGTAAGTTATTTGGGAAAACTAAAAACATAAAAGTTGTAGGCCTTTGAAATAACTTTCCAACTATATATTGTGGAGCCCAAACGGATCCTTGTGAAAAAAGTTATGTGCTTTTTATAGAACAATATGCAATATCAGGGCCCGGTGCACGCCCCGAGCGCGGCCGCAAACATGCGGCAGTGTTCCTACCATTTTCCACGGTCAGGTGCGCGGTCAGGCCTACAGGTGCACATGGTCGCACTTGGGAGTCATTTTTAAAGCCCTATTTCGTCCTCCACAGCCCCAAGACATAAAAATTTGCTCTAGATTGGAGAGCTCTCAAAAACCTAACTCCTTAAGGGTCCCTCCACCACCCAAGGTAAGTTCTAATGGTGATTCTAAGTTAATTTAAATTTCCCAACATCTTATTAACATGGGTAAACCCTCCATATCATTAGATATTTGATTGTGACATCATTTTTGAGAGAAGCAACCCTAGAACTCGAATTTAAGGGGATTGAACTTCAAAGAGGTAATGTATTCACCTCTAATTGATTCTAGCATTCGTTTAATGATTACAGACCCTAGTTCATGATATGAGTTGATGGGTTTGATAGAAAAGCATCAACGATTATAGGTTTGGTGTGTTGATTGTTGATTATTGGTTAAAGGTGTTGCTTACCTTATGGGTGATAAAGAATAATGTTGATTATAACCATTTGAGACTCTAGAATTTATCTAGGAGCAAGAGAATGAGTTATTGGATGTAGAGACACCATTAATAAGGACTATGAAGCTTTATTCCCACCAAGTGTTCGATAAAATGCTTAAGTTACCAAAACATGAGTATCATAGCTAATATGGAATCCCTTTGACTTGTATTGCTATAGATTAAAGTTGAAAGGGTTCACAAACATTGTATTACGCTCTGAGACTAACTCTTTACGTTTGGGAATGTCTATGATTCTCCCTACGCCCCGTTAACTATGACCATTACTAGTTTTCTCATAAAGTAATTATGCCTTAGTTCCATGAATAATCGTAGAACTTCTATTCTCTAGATGTCATAATTTCATAGTCATTCAATATTCTATGAGTTTTAGTTATGACAAATCAACTTATTATGAATACACATCTGAGTCTAGTCCTATTCATTATTCTGATATCATGAAACTCAATATGGTTCAGTGTTTCAGTATGATGTATTGTAGTATGATTCTCAGTTCCTGAATGTTGAAAACCTGTATTTGGGCCTGAGGCCGCAGTTTAATGTTTATGCATTTTGGGCCTGAGGCCGCAGTTATGTATACGTATACTTGGGCCCGAGGCCGCAGTTTGTGCACATATATATATATTGGGCCTGAGGCCGCAATTTATTCATTCAGATAAAAAATTGGTTCATCATTCAGAAGATCGAGTATTCATAACCTTACTTCCTTTGTTCAGTTCAGTTATCAGTTATCATTTCAGTTATCAATTATCAGCTATCAGTTATCATTTTAGTTTCAATTTCAATAGCTATCATTTCAGTTATCAATAACCAAATTCTCAGTCATCAACTTAGTTTCAATTTCAGTATTTATAATTTTTTCTTTCAGTTTATTTACATACCGGTGCAATTTAAATGTACAGACATCCCTTTTTACCCGGGGCCTGCATCTCACGATGCAGGTAATGATTTACAGGTTGACAATTCAGAGCGCTAGGATTCTCGTACCAGCTATTTGGTGATCCCCCGTTCTTTCGGGGCATTATTATTACCTTACAGTCTTTAGTATTTTCAGACAGTTAGTGTTTTCAGTGTTTCATTAGAGGCTTTATATACTAGAATAATAGTTAGACATAGTCACAGGCATTTAAGGTTAAGCAATGTTGGTACATATATGTTTCAGACTTATATTAGTGTTTCCGCAATTGATTTATATCATTTAGACTTTTAGTATATCAGCATGTGTTAGTTTATCTTTCGCATTCAGTATGTTATGTTATCACATGTTGATTCAGCCAGCCAGTTGGTTCGCTCGGTCACATATAGTCAGGCATCGAGTGCCGTGTTACGTCCAGGCCAGGTTTGGGGCGTGACAACAAGTATTTTTCGCGAGCGGGGTAACTTTTTCACTACTCTCATGGTAGCGGGTCGTTCACCTCGGCAGGTTAATAGATGCATCTATAGTTCGTGCCGTTCGATCCTCGGCAGTGCACACAGTTTATGTATATGTATATGTATATTTGGATCGGGCCGTACGTCCTCGGCATAATTCATGCGTAATAATAACACTGAAAGTCCTATTATATTTGATATAAATTCATTGGCTCGAGAAAATTACATATTTAAATGAGGAAAATGACTTGGTTCTTACTAACGATGAAAGGATTGACTATTTATTTCTTACGTTGAGTTCCATTGTCATCTACATTTTGTCACGTTTAATTAGAATTTGATATTATTATATTGTTGGCCCATAGTAAGTGTCGAAGTCGACCTCTCGTCACTGCTTCTTCGAGGTTAGACTAGATATTTACTGGGTACATGTTGTTTATGTACTCACGCTACACTTTTACACTTGAATGTGCAGGATCTGAAGCAGGTACATCTGGATACCAGTCCGGCATGCACACTTAATTATCACTTCAAGACTTCACGGTACGCTGCCTTCCGAGCCGTTCTGCAGAAGCCATAGTCTTTCTTTTGCCTGTATTTTTCTGTCTATTTCTCTTCAACAGTGGACTAGTATTCATTTTTGTTTATTCTACTAGGATTCTCATACACTTGCGACACCAGGTCTTGGCACACACTAGTAGACTTCAAATTTTGATTTTGTTTTATGATTATGATTGCACTCAGTTGCTTTCGTGTTATTTGTTTTAAATCTATTATTTCTTAAATCCTTTTTAATTTGAGGAAAGTTTAATTACTTGGAATAATTTATTAAAAAGAGGAAATCACGTGGTTAGTTCACAATTGGCTTGCCTAGCGGCGGCGTTAGTCGCCATCACGGCCTATTATAGAATTGGGTCGTGACATCAACAACCAATATAAAAAATTGATGTCAAATAGAGCTCTAGATAGAGATAGAGAAAATAGACCTCTAGATAGAGATAGAGAAACACATACACACACAGAAAGAGAGAGAGACGGAGAGAGAGGGAGAGATAGAAAGAGTAGAGAGAGTTTATCTGAACTTGATTTAGCTATCCGTACAAGCGGCGACGATGTTATGAAAGAAAAAATATAAATTAAATTTTTAATACAAAATTTGTCTAAATCTATGTGAAGAAATATTTTGTAGATCTGGACAAAAAATTAAGAAGATAAACAGGAGAAGATTAATTAGACCACCAAAGGAATTTGTTAATTTCATATGTTAAACAAAATATATCTTAGGTAAACATACTTGATGACATAGAAATCGGTGGCTATCTTTTTTGCTACCCAAAATTAGTACTAAGCATAAGAAAGAGAAGAAGAAACAAAGTCATCTACAAATCTTAGATTCACGTTGGCTACAGATTTTTGCTCTTGTTCTTGAAATCCCTTATCCAGTTTATATCCTAGCTGATTTTTGCTCGCTCGTGTGTCTTGTACTGTTTTGGAAGAGACTAGGTGTTTGACCACATTTGTACCCTAGGAAAAATACTTAAGCGGTCATAGAGACGGATTAGCTACAAATATAGTTTCGTCGCTAAAAATAACTTTATTTTTCTTTTTAAAAAAAATTAACAACGGAAACTTCCGTAGTAAGGTTTTTTAAAATATTTTGATAAAGAAATTGTCTCTCTACCCTTTTCGGGGTAGGGGTAAGGTCTGCGTACACTCTACTCTCCCAGTGGGATTTTACTGGGCATGTTATTGTTGTTGTTGATAAAGAAATTAAGTCTAGCGACGGATTTTCCGTTGCTAAATCCATTGTTGTAGTTAAATAAATTTTGTCACTCACCTTTTGTCGCTAAATCCGTAGGTAAATTGAGGGCGCCAATATTTAACGCCAAGAATTAGCAACAAATTTTTGATTTTGTTGCTATTCTGTCGGTATATTAGATACTAACTATTTTTGGCTTTTTTTACAACGAAACTGTTATCCCGTAGCCAATCCATCGTTAATCAGCGACAGAACGAAATTTGTCACTAAAGTCCGTCGCTAATTGTTGTTTTTTTTGTAGTGATTTAAGGAACTTAATTATATTGTTTCTTTCTTTTTTAATTTTATAACTAAATTACAAGTTTTAATATATTATTTTTATATTTTTTATAAATAATTTTTATTTGAGCTATGTAGAAAGTTTTAACATTCAGTGCTTTAAGTAAATTAAATTTTAATTACCTTATAAATTATTTTCTTATTTTAATGATTTAACATTATTGTAATCTCTTTCACGTTACAATTAAATATTTAAAATATGGGATGAGCTAATAGAAAGAATTTGAATAAGCAAAAATAAATTAGTTCTTTTATGTCAAGGTCAAATAATTAAATCTAAAAATCCAATTCAATTATTTGTCAATTCGACGTATAATTAAAATATATTTAACTTAACAAAAATTTTAGTTAATCTGTACCTACCAAACCCCTTATGACTAACCAATACAAAAAATATAATTGGTGGAGTTCACACGCCTGACATAACAAAACTAATGAATGAAAAAGTTGTGGCTTTTGAATAAAAATAGCTTTTGATGAGAAAAATAAAAGTAAATAAAATATCAGAAGAAAAAGCAAAATGAATAAAACTATAGTCATCGCCGTTGCTGTAGCCTCCACCCACCTATTAGCAAATTCTCTAAATCTTCTTGCACTGAAACAAAACAGCTGCTGAAAAGTACATCCTAACTATGTCAAACACAAGGTTGCTCGATGGCAGAGTGCGTTGGGTGAGAGGAATGGTGGTGTTGGCGAGATAGTGATGGAGGGAGCTGAGGTCAGCGGCAAAAATGGTGAGACAATCGTGTTTTCCAGTCATCTTCTCCGGTTAACTCTAGTAGTGATTAATTTTTTTTCTTCAGAAAGCATGTAGGGAATCGCCCGGCATTTTATACCTCCTTTACAGAAGCAAACCATCATGATCCTTTTCATCTTTTGTCATTGTAGACAATAAATTTGCGTCGAGAAAATAAAATCAACACTGAAAAATATTATAACAATCGTAATATTTGATTTCATGTAATATGAGTGTTACAATCTCTATGAATCCTCTGATTCTACTTTTTGGATATAAATTCAAGAGCCTTTGAGCTTGATCTTGAATCTATATTTGTTGTCACGAACGATAATCTTGAATTCAACTAACACGAACTTGAATTTGAACTCGTACTCCTTGAATCTTGATTTGTTCTTCATTTTTGAGCTTGAACTTGATTTCTTGAACTTGAACTTGATTGCTTGCAGCATTTGATCCACGAGCTTTTTCTTGCTTCTTGTTATCAATTCTGGTTCATTTTTTGAGTTATGAAACCCCTATTTTTAGTTGTGGAAGAGAAGAGTAATGAAGAGAACACTCTTTCTGACCAACCAGATTGCAGAGTGACAAGGTCGCATTTGATTGGCCAGAACATGTCACTTGCACATGTGACACACTTTCATTGGCTTTTAAATTTTGACTTGGCATGCCTTGTCATTTTGACACGTGGCACGATCCTATTGGCTCTTCCGTCTGACTTAGCGTGCCACATCATTTCACACGTGGCGCCAAGCCGGACCTTTAGGAAGAAGACATGGAGCTTAATGAAGTGAGCTCATCACTTGTAGCGCAATTAAATGGGCTAGCCCAATATATTTGGAACTTTATTTAATTTAACCCATATGTATTGGATTTAGGAATTTTTACATTTCTATACACTATTGGAAACTATATTACCCTTCCTACTCAAGTTTTACTATAATTACCTTTTATATACCCAATTATCATTTATGTACATTTTAAGATAATTAATGCTTTAATTAGTGTCTTAAATTAACTCTACCGTATATTCTCACTCCTTCCATGTTTCTCTCTCCACATCCCATCCCCCTCACCCACGTATCACATCCACGATTTTCTCTGCACTCACCCACAATTTTCTCTTCATAAAAATTACAAATCCTTCATTAACACCTTTTGCAACTATTCTTCAAAAATCAGATAAAATTTTTACTCTTCTTCAAAGTTCTTACCCCCATTAACGCCTTTTACAAAGCTTGATTTTCAATGAAGAAGAAGATATCTTCAAAGAACAACCCTAACAAAGATATTTCCATTAAAAAGTTTTGAAACTTTGAATTCGAATTTGGGTTTTCAAAAAACTTTATTTGTTTGAATTGGGTATTGTTGCAAAGATTTGAGTATTATCTCTATGTCTCTCTTTATTTCTCAATCCCTAATTTCAGTAATGTAATGCAAAGAAAAAGAGAGCAGCAATTCCACTATTGACAACCATTAAAAAGCTTTGAAGCTTTAAATTCGAATTTGGATTTTCAAAAATCATTATTTGTTTGGATTGGGTGTTATTGCAAATAATTGTGAATATGATTTGGAATTTATATCTCAATTTTGAGGGTGTTTTGGTGAAGATTATACTTGATTTTGGCTGAATTTCAGATTGAAACTCAAAGAAGAAGAAGAAGAAGACGTGATATGCACTATATTTACGAAATTGTAGAAATAATGTAAGAAAATTGTAGATAAGATGTAGATAAATTGTATAATATATAATTAGTTGTATAAAATTTATTTTTACTATATATAAATCAGATACAAAATATACAAAAGACATATTGTATAAAATTTATATTTAAGTTATTTGTTATTGTAGTTGTATATATCTGAATAGAAATAATGTGTGAAAGTTGTAGATAAGTTGTAAAATATATAACTAATTGTATGAAATTTATTTTTACTCTATATAAATCAAATACTAAAGATACAAAAGACATATTGTATAAAATTTGTATTTAAGTTGTATGATATTGTAATTGTATTTAACTATGTAGAAATAATGTATGAAAGTTGTAGATAAATTGCATAAATCAAATACAAAATATTGTAAGCATATTTTGCTTAAATTGTCAGCGTTTTAATCTGTTTTTCATTTTCTTTTCACTTTTCTTAATGTGGAATGCTCTCTTAGTAAGGTTACAATAAAACTTAAATCTTCTCGAAAAAGGTGAAGATTGCAGAGAAGATGCTTATATTCCAAAAAGTGGTTTAATAGTATGTCCTGGAAACGAGATCTAACCCTTAGAGTTTATTTGCTTCTATTCTTGATTTTGTCCACGGCTTATCACAGACACTAAGTTAAAGAAGTAATTGCGAATGAATTATTTTCTAAAAATGAATGAAGGAATTAGATCTTCGTTGTTGACTGAATAATGAAAAGCATTTAATTTACACCATAAATAAGAAAAATAAAAGTCAATCAAAATCTGTATAATTAAAAGGAAACAAAAGAAAGAAAAAGCATAAATTTGTGCCTTCAATAGAACAAATTGAAGAAGCACCGAAGAAAAGGACGAAATGACTTGAAAAAGGAAGAAAGGGAGTTGAAAAAGGTGTAACTAAATTCCTTGATTGAAGATACGAATAATAGAGTGAAACCTTTTTAAGGTGGATTGTATATATTTTGTAAACAAAATTTATTTATGCCGGGTAATTAATTAAACATGGACATTAAGGATAATAAAGTTTCAAAAAGTGTATAGAAATGAAAAAATCCCTTATATAATTAATTCAATTATATTAGCCCATAAGTAATATTTATTTGGCCTAATATATTTTTCATTAAAATATAGTCCAAATTATTTAATAAATTTAATTTTAATAAATTTTACATGCCTACCGTCATTAAATGTTTTAGCACTTTTTACAGATTCCATTAATTCTTTAATTATTTTTCAATAATGTCACATCTTCCATAGTGCTTCCTGCGGCCTGTATAAATTACAAATGTCGCACCTAATAATTCACTAGCAAAGGCAACATTGAGAAGAAACATTAGTAGGTGAAGATTGAAGGGAAAACGAATTCCGATATGGTTGTTAATGGAGGCGCTGGCCGTAAAAATGGTGAATGTGAAAAATTAAGGAGTCGTTTGGTAGGAAGTATTAGAAAAAATAATGCAAACATTAGCTCTGTGCATTACTAATATCTCGTTTGGTATTATTTTTCCAACCTTACGTTATACTTGGTATTATGCTATGTATAAGCGATGCATAGAGAACCATGACATTAGTAATGCAAGGGTTTTTAATACTTGCATAAATATAGTTAAAGACCTAATTGCCCCCCTCAAATCCCAAATAAAAGCCCATCTCAAATACTTTCCCCATATTAGCAAACAGATTTCCTCTGTACGCTTTGGCCATGGAAAAGCAGTGTTGAATGCAGCCAAATCCTCTTCTTCTTCATTTTCCTCTTCAGAGATCAAAGTCACGTGTACATGTAAAAGGATTTTCATGTAATGGGAATTTCATGTGACTGACCATGTTATCGTTCCAAACAAGTGATTTTTATGCACAGAATGTAGCCCAAGAGTCTGAAACATCTAATTTTGAATTAACGTCACAACTTTACCAAGATTCACTTCATTAAGCAACATACTGTGAAAACGGAACATCAAAAGTAAACTTGTTATAGCTTGATACTTTGATAGTACTAACTTATTTTTGTTGCATTATTATTTTTGTACTGATTCATATAGGTTAATGGACCACTTAAAAGAGCCTCAGCCTTTCTTGTTCTGTTATCTATAAAGTTAATTTTTATAGCTAAAGTTAAAAATTATGGAAGGTACTTTTGTAAACATCCAATGTTAAAAAATTATGCAATGTTTTAATACATCAAACCAAACAGAGGATAAAAAATAATCTCAGAATAACTAATGACAGCATTACTAATACAAGCATTACTAATACACTCTATTCAGCACTATTCTTATACCTCCTACCAAACGACCCTAATAGTGTGCGACTGTTGTGGAGAGAGGATGTGGGGGGGGGGGGGGGGGGGGGGGGGGGGAGAGGGGGATTCTCACGCTCCTAAAAGAATTTGTTGATATACGCACAGTGCTACATAAGCTGTATATGTCTAATACACACGGTTTAAATATAGTTCAAGCGTTTGATGGAAAACATTGTTAGTTGATGTGTGTAAGTGGAAATCAGTGCTAAGTTTAAGGGGCTGGCTATGTATTTGGCCTATCTAAAAATATGTGAAAAATTAAAAAAAATCAAGGAAGAGCAAAATTTCCACTAGGACATATCTGTGTATTTGAAAATTTGAATTGCTTTTTATTCGATAGAGAAAAACAGTACAATATGAATATAGACACCATGATTTCAGCAATGTAGAAAAATCCAAATGTTTTGTCATCAACAAATGCTTAATTCATAGCCTTTCGGCTTTAATTATTTCTAAATCACCCACAAACAATTTTCACACACTTTTCAGAATTGAAGCACTATATCCAGTTTGTTCGTCCCAAAATTTTGACCACAACATAACACCACCATACTTGCGCGACTTTTTAATCACCGGAAGAATCTCGCCGGTCAACACATCCGCCGGAATAAAACCACTTCCGGCAGCTTGTGGTGCCGCCGGAAGCCCTAAAAATATCCTTCTAGCATTCACCGACGAAGTCCACCGAATCCAAGAATTTTTTAGATTATCAGTATTATTAGGAGTATACTGACAAGGAGGATTATTGTAAAATTGAATCCAAACAAAGTCAAAAAGCCCTGTATTTAAAGCAGTACCAAGCAATCTATCTGGAAACGGGCATTGTGGAGCTGCTGTTAAGTACACTTTCCTTCCAATTCTACCATAAGCTTTCAAGTATTTAGCTAAATCTTCATAAAAAAGAGATGATCCAAGCTCAATATCAAAGTCAATTCCGTCAAGAACAGCATTTCCTAAAGGCCTAAAAGAGGAACGTCCACCCAAGAATGTGTTCCATAAATAACGTGCAACATTTTTGGCGTCTTTTTTGGAAGCTAAAGAGTAATTTCCAACGCCCCCACCTATAGACAACATTACTTTGACACCTAATTTTTGACAGTGTTTGATTTCCGGGCCAACGATTGTGCATCCATTAACGGCAGGGTTGCAGTGACCGGCAAGATTGAGTTCTGGGGTTTGACCATTGCCGAATTTGTTTAGGAAGGCTAAGTTGACATATGAATATCTGCGTGAAGCACAGGTTTCTTTTAAGGTTGCTTCATTTCCGTTTTGGCCCCAGTAAATGGATATGCCAGTAGCAATTGAGGTTTGGACAAGAGCTAGGAATAAGACAGAAGAAAGAAATTGATGTTTGGTGGCCATTTTGGATTAGAGTATATGGTAATTCATTATATGATGGAAACTATTTATAGAAAGGAAATGGAAGATTTTGGGAAATTGAGACAGTGATATTAATGTGATTTTCTTGTATAAAATAGTACCACTCTCTCGCATTATGTGGATTCTTAGAATATTTTGACCAAAGGCAGCTGAATTATGGGAGTCAGGGAAGGAAGAGGTCAAACATCTACTGCCTTTTTGGACATCAAAATATCTCCACTCTCTCGCATTTTGTTTATTTTAGTCTGTATTTATTTTCTCTTTCCAAAATCTTTTGAAAAAGAAGGGGGTGCGTAAATAGTAAGGATCTGTAAATAGGAGTACAGCAAGAAATTGAGGGAAGATTGAGTGAGGGGGTGACCTTTAGTGAAAGCAGAACCTGTACCCAAGTGATGTAAGATGCAGTCACAACTATTATATTGAAGCTTCAAATTTCTTTTCCTAGCCTAAAATCTCCAATCTCTTTTATTAATGAGAATTGGTAAATCCTATACTTACTACCTTTGTTTTACATTTATATCCCCTTTTTTCTCATGATTATCACTTGGGTTGAGTCAAACGTCGGCGAGGCTGGCTATCAAATTAATAATTTTTAACAATAGAGTACTGACAAATATAGGGTACGACTGCAAATTTCCCAATAATTACTACAATATGTTTTGACTTTTATATCCCTTTTCTCCCTCATGATTATCAATTGGGTTGAGTCAAGCGCCTACGAAGCAATTCAAACAGAACTGATCTGTTTCACAAGTCAAAATTCTAAAAAATGCAAGTAGGTTGACAATTTGCAGTTTTATTGGACCTTCCACCAAGTATAACAGGTCAATCATCAATAGTCCTCCGTGGTTGCAACGCTGACTCCTATTTGCAACCCCACAAAAGCAAGAAGGCAGCGTTGAACCTCAGCGTAGGGACTAATTACTTCCACTACAGAGGGCTGGAGCAATTTCGCAGAATCAATCCATTTTTAACCTTAATAGCTGTTAAGATTTTGTATGGGTCAAAATTTGATCAAAAGAATTCTATTTAAGGAAGGACGACTAAGAGTCGATCGGCCCGAGGTTATGTACAGGAAGTAATATATGAGTAGCACAGCTACGATCGAGGTCGAGCACTCGGATCGGCCCAAACAACTAGTTCAGCAATTGGATATTTTAGAGGAATATTCTACATGATATTCTCAAAACTTGGGTACTCTGATTTAGGACCGCTGGGTAAGAGAAGTGTCATGTATAAGTAGTAAGAGAGGGAACTTCGAGAAGGGGTGCTGGCTCTAGAAAAAATAGACAAACACCTCTTTTAGAGGAGAGATGGTTTATCACCTTACGCTCTCCGCCAAAAGGAAAAAGTGTCCTAAGATTTTTGTATTCGTCTATCGTTCAACTTTATCAAACGAAGGGGTATCTGTCTTGCTCGAGATTGGGTGAATCTTTTCCTTTACTTACATTTTGTTATCATTTGAAGTTATTCAAATCATAGTCTTTTTCTCATTCTATAGAATTCGACCATGATTATTGCTGATATTTATATTCAACTATACTTTTCCATTCATGTTACCCATCTTAGATTTGGAGTTAATTATCTTTGACTAGGATTTACCCTCTATCTATTCACTTAATTAGTTTAACAAAAGGTCCCACACTTTTTGGTCAAACAATTTGGCGCCGTCTGTGGGAATTTTCTAGTTAAAATTTTAGTTTCCTCTAGATCTAAATTCAATTCTAGTTCCACTTACTGTTCATTGTAGCGTCATCCTTTGTTACAAATGTAAACTTGAGAAATTCGTAGGCAAGCTCTTGAAATAGCCAGACCATTCAAGGTTGGATCTTTGCATATATGTATGAGATGTTTAACAAAATTTTAGTGGATTATATTGTTGCTGCACGATGCTGGAAAGCATGTTGTTCATGCTAATAGAATGAGGTTATGACTTATGGAGATTTTGTAAAAGCCAGAAATTAAAATTATGTTTGATATCAATATGAAAACAAGCTTTTTCGTAGTAGTGACTTTTGTATGTCACGAGTGTAAATTGATAGAGTAGGATTATAACCATTATGTACTAAGCACGTCCACAATTATGTTAATGCTAAACATCAATTTATATCTTATATATGATGCTCTCTATTTTAGAGAAGGATGATAGCTTATTGTGTGACTCTTTGAAATGATAAACTTGTCCTACCCTTACGTTTATGTTATGGCTTACGTATCCTTTGGTTTTGTGCATCCGAGATTGGATTGGATTGGGTTACAAAAGCGCCGGGATCGAGACTGGGACTCGAACTCGAGGTCCCAACATGCGAAGTGATTTGCCAGTCCATAAGAGGCCCAGATATGACTAACAACGAAGCCGAGCACGAGGCCGCGATTGCAGGTCTAAATCTAGAACTCGAGTACGGAGCAAAACGAGTCGTCCCACGGTGCGACTCTCAGCTCGTTGTCAATCGAGTCAGAGGGACTTTCCAAATCAAGGAACAAAGACTGCAAAAATACCAGGCCAAGATCTGCAAGCTTTTACCCGAGTTCGATGAATGCCAGTTCGACCAACTCCCTCGAGCACAGAATGCCGAAGCAGACGACCTTTCCGAACTGGTAGCAGCCACTAAAAGAATAACCGGAGAAGGGAACGTGGTCACTTCCCTCCACTCGTCGACCGATCAAATCGAGGTAACGAACGATTTCATTCGGTTTTAACTGACTATTTTTCTGAGTGGGATAGAAGCAAAAGCATTCTCCCAGATACGCGAACAAGGAACAATCGCCATCGCATAAAAAAAGTATATTGTGTGCCGCTTTGGCCTCCCCAAAAAGATTAGTTGCGATAACGGACCCCAACTCATCAAGAAAGAGGTCGCTGAATCTTCCAAGAAGTAGCATATCACAAGGATACTCTCCACGCCGTACTGCCTAGCAGGCAACGAGCAAGCGGAATTGTCATGCCCCAAAATCGAGGAACGAGACCGGCGCCCAACCGGATGATCCCGGTCAAGTGGACCTGGATTACCTTTCCTGCCCAACACGTTACCCCGTGTTTATAATATACATTATTCCACATGAATTAGCAATTTAGAGCTTAAGCATGATTTACCATTTGAGTTCACTTCATCATTTTCATTTCGACATTTGGTAATCACAAAAAATACAATAATTCCGATTCGGACCACGACTACTAGTAAACACAATTACTGCCCCAAAATACATATATGTACAACCCACATCATGTCTATGGAGCCTCTAAGAGCACTAAGGATTTACACAATACTTGCCGGCAACAAGGCCCCGGCTATACCTTAAAAGAAATAATATATATAAAAGAGATGATATAGACTACACACGACCCCGAGAGGAAGTGGGGCTCATCGGATCTGCTGAAGGTATTAAGGGGAAACACCACTATCAGCGGTCTGAGCTACCTATTGTGGAACCACCTACATTCATATAAAATATGTAGTGCCCCCGGCAAAAGGGACGTTAGTACCGTTGAATAGTACTAGTATGTATGAACAAAATTTATTCCAAGTAGAATCAAACAGTACAAAACTGGAAGACAGTCAGGGTAACCACACAAGTACTACACAGATATACAGAAAATCACAAATGAAGATTCCACAGTTACTCATTTCAATTGCTCATCTGTTGCGGCGCGCAACCTGATCCCACCGTACATTCACATCTCACCCTTATTACCTTGCCACCTTTATTACTTCGTGTTGCGGCGCGCAACCCGATCCCACCGCACAATCACATCTCACCCTTATTACCTCTCCACCCTTATTACTTCATGTTGCGGCGCACAACCCGATCCCACTGTACAATCACATTTGATAGCAACAATAACCAACAATTATATCACAGGGATCTTCATCATCAAGAACATACGTTCATATCAACCAACAACTCTATGAAGTCAAGGCAAAATAATCCTTACCAAACAGTAATTCACATATGATGTTGCCATAATTATTTAACTCAATTAAATCAATCCACAGTTTCTTTTCATCATTTTCCATACTCGACCATTAGCAATTAGATACCTTCCCACGTTAGAGTACGTTAATATTTTTTCATTTAGTAGCACATACTGCCATATTGACATACTCGAACATTTAACGAATCTTACACATGATAGGATAAGCCCAAAGAATCACCCTTCACAATTGCAATTAGCATGGTAATCGATTAAGAAAATCAGAGAATGAAATCTTACACCTCGACACAACAGGACAATTGATTCACATATGCTCACGCAAGAATTTCATCCCGGGTGCTCGACACCAACAAGATGACTCTACAGAGATTAAAGTTAGCCATACATACCTTGAATCGGAATCCCCCTTTAATTTTCTACCACAATTCACCAGACCTTCTAGCACCTTCAATTTAGTTCACAATGTGGCATAATTGAACTTAGAATTAGGAATAATGATCATGTCTTGAACTCACTTGAGCATTCTATCAAACACTAGGTGTTCCTTTAGATTAAATGGCCTCTTTTAAGTGAAAGATTACTCTAACCCATTTCCTTTTACTAGATTATGACTTGTTGGTTACATGCATGAAAGTCTCCTATCCCCATCTTCATGAACTCACCTAACCATGTTTCATTTTAACAAAATTCTGGAAATTAAGGTTGATGGGGTAGAAGCTTACCTCTTATAGTGAAGAAAATGGTGTCCTACTTGATCAATTCCAGGACTGAGTAGTGATGGAGGAACAAATTTGATGAAGTTGGAACTCTCTCTCTCTAGAACCCACTCTCTCCTCTCTCTAATTTATCAGAAAATAAGCTTAAAATGAAAGGGGTAAGTGTTTTAATGAACTGGGGGTCAGGTATAAAATTAGAATTTTAACAGTCCCGAAGCAGAAATGCGGTCAAGAATGCGATCGCATTCCTGCTATGCGGTCTGCATTCCTGTCGCATAAATGATCCTCAAATGGGCCAAAAAGAAAAGCAGACTGCCCAGGTATGCGACCACTATGCGGTCCGTATACCTGTTATGCAATCGCATAGTGCGTCGCATAACTCCCTCCGCAAAAAATCAAGGTGCAAGAATGCGACAACTATGAGGCCCGCATTCGTGAAATGCGATCGCATTCTGGGCCGCATAATTGTCCTCAAAATGGACATCAAAATGTCCAAGTATGCAACCACTATGCGGTCTGCATACCTGATCTGCAATCGCATAGTGGACCACAGACCTGCGCAAATCTGGAAAATTATATCTTTTAAGTCCAGGGGTACTTTTTACTCGAAAAGAGTCCATTTTTAAGAATTTCTACAGTTATAACAACACGGGGACCTATTTGGGCATTATTTTTTAGCCATGAAATTTTACAGGAATCCTCCAATAAATACTTAACATCATGAAGAAAAAATCCGAAGACGCGAAAAGACCATATAGACTGGGACTGGATCGCCAGCCCGAAAAACATGTAAATCTCTCCAATATGTGTAGGCAAAGCTTAAGTGCGTGAAGCTCACCCACATTTTCGCCAAAGCGATGTTGCATCAATTAACTACAAGTTAAGATCGACTTCGCTTAAACTAACTACGGGCTACGTTTGACCTCGTTCGCGCTCATGCGGCCCCCAACCACCATCAATTAAACTAGTTAATTTCGACCTCGCTCAAATTAACTACGAGTTACATTCGACCTCGTTCGAATTCACGCCCGTGAGGCACCTGACCATCATCAAACCAAGGTAATATTCTACCTCTCTCGAATCGACTCATATTCGACCTCGTTCGAGACAATTAACGTTTGACCTCATTCGAACCACTTAAAGAGTCAAACATTCGGCCTCGCTCGAATTGACTCATATTCGACCTCGTTTGAGACAATTAACGTTCAACACTTAAAGAGTCAAACATTCAGCCTCGCTTGAATCGATTCATATTCGACCTCATTCGATACCATTAACGTTCAACCTCGTTCGAACCACTTAAAGAGTCAAACATTCATCCTCATTCGAATCGACTCATATTCGATCTCGTTTGAGACAATTAACGCTCGACCTCGTTCGAATCAACTTATGTTCGACATCGTTCGAACTAACTTATATTCGACCTCGCTCAAATTATTTTTCAAGACTAACATTCGACCTCGTTCGAATCAAGTTAGACTCCGCCTCGATCACATGTCTTAACGACTGACGGCGTTCGGATCAACTGAGAGTCAGGGGCTCCTAAAAAGGGGGATATTCATAGAAAAACAAAAATGGCTAAAGACGTAGAACGAAAAAAAATCATCAGCTATTCCATTCCAATGAAAACGAACATCCTACAAAGGGACAAAAAGGAGCCCCCACAAAAAGGAAAGACAAAGAAAAGAACAAAAAAAAACAACTAAGTGCAAAAGCTTCACGCTACATTATCTTCACCCATACCGTCACCGCCTTCCTCGCTTGGTCCAGCAGCATCACCTCCACCATCACCCACTCCATCAGCATACTCATCACCGGACGCAAGCCCGTTTTTGACCTCTTCATCTTCACCGGTCTTCGGCATCGCAAGGTCATAACCACATGCAAGCCAGGCTTCACGTGCTTTAACACGAGCATTTTTGAAAGCGGCTTCGGGAACATTCCCTGCCGTCATCAAGTCCTTGTATATATGCCGCCGAGCCTCAGCATGAATCCACATCTCCTACAAATGGCGAGGAACGTCGGGAGAGGCAGAAGCATGAGAGGGGGTCTGAGCCCACAACCGTGCCTTATCAGTCTCAAGAGCAACAACTTGATCACCCAGGATCGAGAAATCTCTCTCAAGGACACTAATTCGTTCATCAAGCTGCGTCTCCCTTAGTGCGGCCGTTTCTACTTCAGTTGCACGTTCAGAGCTAAGGACGCGGATAGAGTCCTCCAATGCCGCCGCCCTCACCAAAGCTGCTACCCGAGCCCCCTCAGTCCCCTTTAAATTAGTCACCTTCTCCGCCAACTCGACACTCAGGCCAGCGACTCTAATTGCGCTTTGCTCAAGCTCTGCCCGCAGGGCCACCACTTTCGCCTGAAGGACGACACACTCAGCCACGATCCCCTTGCTCACCTCGATCTCTTCTTCCTTGGGCATAAGAAACACCTCAAGTTTGTTGCATCTACCAATAGATCGCACCAGGTCCTCGTCCTTCTGGTCCAACTCATCTCTAAGGAATTGGAAATTGCCGTCTGCTCTGAACCGCGCGCACATCTCGCGGTACTTGTCACGATACCGGCGGTACTTCAAAACCAGTTTCTGAAAAATAGCAGTCCACGTTTCCTCCCGACGGGCACTCTCAATCTCCAGGATAAAAGTCTGAAGAAAGGAAAGAGAGAAGAAAAAAGAAAGAGTCAGAAATCAGCAAAAGTGGAAGGCACGACACGAAGAAAACAGTAAAGGACTCACCTCAAAGCCATCCCAGCTATGCCCCGTGACAGGTCGGCGTCTCTGAGCTCCTGAACTGGCCTATTTTCGACGGCAGAGCAAAGAGGGGTGAAGGAAGGCACCAAGCTCACCGTATCCTCCAACAAATCACATTTCAAAGGAATTTCGATCAAGCGAGAAGAACCATCCGTCCTCACCTCGACCAGGGTAAAACCTTCCTCAAACATTCTAATATCCTTAGGATCGACATCAAAACAGACCCATAATCATCTATAACAACTCCCTTCTCCCTCTTACCAGCCGAAGAGGGGACATCGGCCCGCTGTAAAGTCGATGGATCATCCCTCAGAATGACCACAACCACCTTTGATCTCTGCCCTTCTTCCAAGGAAGTCACTTCCACACCCGAAAGAGGCACGGTCTCCGCGCCCAAATCAGTACCGCCGCCCGGTTCGGATGCAGCCAACTCGGGTTCACCCCTAGAAGGCCCCTCATCCCCGGTCACTCTGTCAGTCGCTATCCCTCTCCTTTTCAATGGAGCCTCTTCGTCTTCGCCGTACGACGACTCATCCACCAAATGAAAAACTGTGGAAGTCGGAACCTCCACCAGGGGAGCAACATCTTGGCGGCTGAGTCCACACGAGGCCGAAGTCAGTGAAGTAGCGGCAGCCTGAGCACGCTCACTTAAAGCCACAGTTGGTACAGATCCGATTGAAGCACTCGACTGACGGAAAGCAGGAATAAGAGCCCTCTCCCTCCTCGAGGCCCTCCGACCTACCAACAAAAGAGGCTTAAGCCAAAAAACAGGAGGGAAGAAAGGATGGAACGATGGGCGAAGTTATTAAGGGTCAGACAAAATGAATCATCGGCCGAAGGTCTGCACCAAATCTCTCATTAAACGGCGACTACTTACGAATCCTCACCGTGTGAGATAACATTTGGCTCACCCAGTCGTGGATGTCGGCGACTAGTGAAGGAGGGTCCTTCTCGACTGCCCATTTGGGAGAAACACTTACGAGCATAGTTCCATTCCTCGGGAAACCTGTTAGGATTTGATACCACACGCTCCGTCCTCACGAACAAGAAGTTGGCCCAAAAGCGGCGATTAGTTTTATCATCCATCTTCTTCACCACCAGGCCCTTGGTCCCATAGTGACGAAGGTGTATCATCGTATCTCTGTGAAAACTTGGTGCGAAGAGGTGAAGAAGATGACGGAGGGAAATCCCACGGTCGACCAACTCCGCCTACTTGATGAGCATAAGGAAAAACTTGTATATACACGGGGAGAGATGAGTCGGGCACACACCATAATAACGACAGAAGTCCTCTGCCAAGGAAGGAAAGGGAAGTGTGTAACCGACGACAAATGGGTATGCATAAAAAGTACAATACCCTGGGCGATGTATCTGCACGACGTCATTACCAGCGGGAATGAGTTCAACATGGTTGGGAATTCTCCATTTATCCCTAACGCAACAAGCGGCGCAACATCCATTTCGAAAACGACGGGCTCAGGATTGTCATCAGGAGGGTTCTTGAAATCAGACCTGGCCTTTCCCGAACGTGGAATTGTCTCGTCCACAGTGGGGAAATTCTTGTCTTCCACCATGGCTACCCCTTATTCATGAGAGGGCATATCCATTTCCAACGCAACGGGATCAATGACTACATCAAGGTTAGAAGATGCACTAGCCATTTCTTTTTGGGTTACGTAGATGAGGAGTGCAAAGGTGAAGGGGATAACAATGGCAGGAAACGTTAAAAGAAGAGAGATGGAGATGTAAAAGGTTGAGGAAAGAGAAGGGAAAACTTGGGGTTTTTCAAACGATTAGGAAATGCAGCAACCCAAACGAGAAGTTCCCATCTCTATTTGTAAGAATACAGGCACCCTGAGCGGGAAAGCCAAACGCTGCCACATTAATTCCAAAACGGAAGAGGCGCGGGAAATGACGTAACGTATAAGCAACGTGCGCCATAATGACGCATGATGAAATGACGTCATTTCAAACTGACGTAACTGTCAAATATGACTCTCGAAGCGTCACGTCGTTACCTCGCCATAGAGGGTTCACCCCTCGACCAATATGCTTAGATTTCTCAAATTGAAAACCGGCGAGATCCGCCCATCGAGCTCATCAAAAGACAACCCCGACAGGCAGAGGGACTAACTGTATGGGTCAAAATATGATCAAAAGAATTTTATCTAAGGAAGGACGACTAAGAGTCGATCGGGCCAAGGTTATGTACAGGAAGTAATATACTGGCGAGTAGCGCAACTACGGTCGAGGCCGAGCACTCGGATCGGCCCAAACGGCTAGTTCATCAATTGGATATTTAAGAGGAATATTCTACATGATATTCTCAAAACTTGGGTACGCTGATTTAGGACCGCTGGGTAAGAGAAGTGTCCTGTATAGTAGTAAGAGAGGGGACTTCGAGAAGGGGGCTGGCTCTAGAAAAAATAGACAGACACCTCTTTTAGAGAGGAGATGATTTATCACCTTACGCTCTCCGCCAAAAGGAAAAAGTGTCCTAAGATTCTTGTATTCGTCTATCGTTCAACTTTATCAAATGAAGGTGGATTCGTCTTGCTCAAGATTGGGTGAGTCTTTTCCTTTACTTACATTTTGTTATCATTTGATGTTATTCAAATCATAGTCTTTTTCTCATACTATAGAATTTGACCATGATTATTGCCGATATTTATATTCAACTATACTTTTTCATTCCTGTTACCCATCTGGAGTTAATTATTTTTGACTAGGATTTACCCTTTATCTATTCATTTAATTAGTTTAACAAAAGATCTCGTACTTTTTTGGTCAAACAAGTTTGAATTTTAAAAAGCTTTTACTGCTTTATGATTTTCCTTATTATTCGCCTTTCCGGTAGACATAAAAACCAGGATTGGCTAAATAATCCTGTCTTAAATAAGATGTTGTTACGTTTGGATCAAGGAAAGACGTGCTACTGATAATGAGCCTTATGGCAAGCTGATGCACTTCCAACTACTTGATGATTGAGTTGACCAAAGAATAATACATATTTTTATTTAATGTAAAAATACGTTCACAGATGCTTAGTTGTCCTCTGCACGAACTTATCCATGAGTTGACCAAAAAAAAAAACATATGTTGTTTTTGCAACGTCAATTCAAGCTACATTTAGCAGTTAGATGAACAATGCAAGGCCTTATGGTCCTCTAATCCAAGAAGCCTTACGGAGATGAGTAAATGACATGATATGTACTTGATGTTTATATCCGGTTGTTCACGTCCTATGCTTGGAGAAGTGGGGGGTCTGAATCCTGTTAACTTCAACAAAAGTTCTGAATGTATAAGTGTATATATGTTGAGAAGGATCATATATTTTGCTTGGAACCCTTAAGATAAAAAGTCCGATGGGCCTCGTTCATATTCCCCGCCACCTTCAAATCCTACTTATGAGTTTGGCAGAATCCAATATTTCCATTCTTAGTTTCGGAGTTGAACCCTATAAATATGAAAAACAAGCACAAAATAGAGTTGGATATAGTTTTTAGAACTCACAATGTTTAAATTATGGATTTTCTGTTGTCTCGTGCAGAAACCTATACACTAGACTGGTTTTTAGAAATTGTAGTAACCTTCAGTTGAACAAAACAGATCCACGAATCTCCAATCATTTCTCGTTACTAGCACAGAAAGTGCAATTTTCCTGCAATTAATTCTTATCTTCTGACAGAAAATATTATTGGTTCAGAATCCTTGTTCATTAAACTATGCACCAATTTGTGTACTCCTGTTTAACACATAATCGTAGGCAATACTTCAGATCTATTCATGTCATGTTAACGAATGCAGTGGAGGTGTGAGCTCACAATATACTTTGTACCATTAACACCTTTGACATTTTTGGAACTTGGCCATTTCTACTGATTTAGTTTTGTAAGAGAATGCAAAGCTCTAGCTCTTCTTGAAGCAAGCATTCAGAAAGATAAAAGAAACATATCTGTTCCGTCAAATGGTTCTATTCACGTTTTAAGGAGGGATAAATAGCAAAAACAACTACATTAATTAATTTCAAATATTTTCTGGATGTCTATATTCAGTGTGTATACGGTCGAAATCGGATAGGCATGGGAGTTGCCTCGAAGGTAAGCTCGTAATGGACCAAGCCCGAGTTCGAATATGGAATATTCGGCATGGAAATCAAGGTGTTCGTTGGAGATCGAAATCGAGCATGACTAGCTTCGAGTGAAGTGTGATAACGAAATGACGAGATATTAGTAACCGACTGGAGATCTCGACGGAAATCCCCGAACAGATCGAATCAAGTGGTTATTGATGCCAATCGTGAGATTTATTTCCGTTATTAGAATTGTACCTTATTTAGGATTCCTCTGTTATATAAAGAGGGATCCCATTCATTTGTAACACGATCATTATTCACTGAGAATGAATATACACACTGCTCTCTATTTCTCTTACTATCCATTATTGTTCATCACTGTTTATTCCATACTTTACTGTTCTTGTTATCAAACCTCGAGACCATCTCGAATCGAGGTCGAAAGCACTACTAGAGTACTGATTTGATTTATCTCACTGTTCAATTTATCTATTTAGTTCATTGTTTATCAATCGTTATTTGAATTAGATCACGTATTCTTAAAATCACAATATAAGTTTAATTGTTACTAAAATTTTAGGGCAAACAGTTTGGCGCCAACTGAGGGGATAAGGATAATAGTGATTGTTCAGTACTGATTCTGGTAAAACACACTATTTTACGCTTGTCTCTATCAAGAATTTTGGCTTTCACGATAAAACATGTCAAACTCACAAAACGCATCCACACACGGTGACAATGGCCTCGGACTCCACGAGGAATACGAAAATGTGATTGCTCAAGGAATCGAGGTGCAACAGGCTAATCTCGGAGGAGCACTGGTTGTCAACCCAGCTGATGTCAGTTCGCACGTTGCTCTGAATGCGGACTTAGGCACAGATCTCGATGGGAGTGTACGCAGAGTAGGCCGATCTAATGGCCAAGGAATACAGGTCAGAGGAGACGAAGGAGCCAGTCTCCAAGTAATATTCGAGATGCTTCAGGCTTAGTAAGCCTCCATTGCTCAGTTACAAAATCAACATAGAGCTCCAAACAGGGTCGAGCCAAAAATTACTTGTCGTACCGAGCCAATACTGGAAAGGTCGAATGATAAAACATAGGGGACTTATCCTGCAATAAGGAAAATTATCGAGGAGCTCACCAAGAGAATTAAATCAGGAGAGAAGAAAATCGAAGCCAATGATAAAAAAATGGAGACTTACAACTCCCGGGTTGACCAGATACCGGGGGCACCGCCGATCTTGAAAGGAATAGATTCGAAGAAGTTTGTGCAAAGCTTTTCCCTCTGAGTGCGGCTCCGAAGCCCATTCCAAAGAAGTTATGTATGCCTGACATACCCAAATATAACGGGACCACCGACCCCAATGAGCATGTTACCTCTTACACATGCACCAATAAGGGTAATGATTTGGAGGATGAAGAGATCGAGTCTGTGTTGTTGAAAAGATTCGGAGAGACCCCGTCGAAGGGAGAAATGATTTGGTATCACAACCTACCTCCAAATTCCATCGATTCATTCTCCATGTTAGCAAATTCTTTCATAAAAGCGCACGCTGGGGCCATAAAGGTCGCAACGAGGAAATCAGACCTCTTCAAGGTAAGATAAAGGGATAATGAGATGCTAAGGGAGTTCGCGTCCCGATTCCAAATGGAGTTGCTACCGGTCACAGATGATTGGGCCATTCAAGCTTTCACCTAAGGGTTGAATGAACGGAGTTCGATACCATCACATCAGTTGAAATAAAATTTGATCGAGTACCCAGTTGTAACTTGGGCAGATGTTCACAAGCAATATCAATCGAAGATCAGGGTCGAGGACGATCAATTAGGAGCTCCTTCTGGTTCAGTGCATCCAAACATGTCGACATGTAAAAATCAGAGGGACGTCGATAGTGATCCAAGGTCGAATAAAGATTGGTACCAACCATATATTGCAGATCGAAGGAACAACAGTCCGAGACTTAATTCCACCCGGAATGATCGAAGAGGTGATCGAGGACAGAGTTCTCGAGGACTTATGAGAAAGAGTGGTTTTTGACAAGTATGCAGATCCCACAGAGGCACCTCGGCTATCAGAACATAATTTCAGCATCGATGCCTCAGGCATCGTATCAGCTATCGGAAGGATCAAAGACACTAGGTGGCTCAGACCCATATAGACCGATCCTTCCCAAAGAAACCCAAACTTGATGTGCAAATATCATGGCACGCACAGTCATAGGACCGAGGATTGCAGGCAATTAATGGAGGAGGGTAGCCCGTCTATTCAACAAAGGACATCTTTGAGAATTCCTCAACGACCGAGCAAAAAATCATTTCAGAGAAAGGGACGCCAATAGGAAGAATGAACAAGAAGAACCTCAACATGTCATTCACATGGTCGTCGGTGGGGTCGACGTTCCATAGGGACCCATATTAAAATGCACTAAGGTGTCAATCACTAGAGAGAAACGAACCCGAGATTATATGCCCGAAGGCAACTTGTTATTCAATGACGAAGAAGCAGAAGGCATTTCTCAGCCTTACAATGACGCTCTGGTAATTTCTATCCTATTAAATAAAGTTCCAGTTAAGCGTGTTTTAGTGGATCCAGGTAGCTCGGCAAACATCATCCGATCAAGGGTCATGGAACAACTCGGCCTACAGGATCAAATCGTACCTGCATATCGAGTCTTAAATGGCTTCAATATGGCTAGTGAAACAACTAAAGGGGAGATTATCCTACCGGTGAACGTGGCTGGAACCATTCAAGATACGAAATTCCACGTCATCAAGGGCGACATGAGATATAATGCACTTTTCGGAAGGCCTTGGATTCACAACATGAGGGCAGTACCTTGGACCCTCCACCAAATGATGAAGTTACCGACGACGGATAGTATAAAAACAGTATACGGGGAACAACATGTCGCAAAGGAAATGTTTGCGGTCGAGGAGGTAACATCGATCTCGAAAGAATCAACCTCGGAAAGGTTGAGCATCAACGGTAAACAGGAAGCCAAATAGCAATCACCACCCCCAGCCTCGACTGAATCGGAGAAACAGGTAATAGAAGGAGAAGAAGAAGAAGAGAATTTTCTAACCCCTCGAACCTTTGTTGTTCTCGAAGATTCGGATGCCACCAAATCAACAGTCGAAGAGCTGGAACAGGTTATACTGATCGAGTACCTTCTCGAGTGAAAGGTATACCTGGGAACGAGGTTAACCCCCGAACTCAAGAAAAAACTTATTCAATTTCTTAGTGATAACATATACTAATTTGCATGGTCCCATTTAGACATGACAGGGATCCCATCGGAGATAACGACGCATCAATTAAGCCTGGACCCTAAGTTCAGACAAGTAAAGCAAAAGAGAAGACCCCGGTCCGAGGTAAAGCACGCCTCATAAAGGAAGAGGTAACTAAACTTCTAAAAATAGGATCCATTAGGGAGGTAAAATACCCCGAATGATTAGCCAATGTAGTTGTACTCCCTAAAAAGGGGAACAAACTTAGAATGTGTGTAGACTATAAGGACTTAAACAAAGCATTTCCCAAAGATTCTTTTCCACTGCCTTACATCGATCGCATGATCGATGCCTCAGCTGGCCACGAGATCCTTACCTTTCTCGATGCCTATTCCGGGTATAATCAATTCCAAATGAACCCGGAAGACTAAGAAAAGACTTCGTTTATCACCAAGTATGGAACATATTGTTATAATGTGATGCCCTTTGGGCAAAAAAATGCAGGAGCTACTTACCAACGCCTAGTAAATAACATGTTCGAAGAACAAATAGGTAAGTCAATGGAAGTTTATATTGATGACATGCTAGTTAAGTCCATGCGCGCAGAGGACCATTTGGCTCATTTGCAGGAAACATTAGAGATCTTAAGAAAATATAACATGAAGCTCAACCCCGAGAAATGTGCTTTCGGGGTCGGTTCGGGCAAATTCCTTGGCTTCATGGTATCAAATCAGGGGATTGAAATCAACCCCGATAAAATCAAGGCCATTAAATACATCACCGTCGTGGACAATGTAAAAGCCGTACAAAGGCTGACTGGATGGATAACTGCCTTGGGCCGATTCAGCTCGAGGTCATCGGACCGGAGCCACAGGTTTTTCTCTCTACTAAAAAAGAAGAACGATTTCGCCTGGACTCTGGAGTATCAACATGCATTTGAAGAATTGAAGTGATACCTATCGAGCCCACCATTACTTCACTCTCCGAAGGCAGATGAGAAACTTTACTTGTACTTGGCAGTATCCAAAATCGCGTTAAGTGGTGTCCTAGTTCGAGAAGAGCAAGGTACGCAGTTTCCTGTTATTATGTAAGTCGAACCTTAGGAGAAGCAGAAACTAGGTATCCACACTTAGAGAAATTGGCACTTGCACCGATAAGCGCTTCTAGAAAGTTAAAACCATATTTTCAATGTCACCCCATATATGTATTAACCACTTACTCACTCCGTAATGTTTTACACAAGCTCAAACTATCGGGCCGATTGGCCGAATGGGCCGTCGAACTCAGTAGGTACGATATCGAATATCAACCCCGAACGACCATCAAGTCTCAAATTTTAGCGGACTTCGTGGCTGATTTCACGCCAATCCTCGTGCCTAAAGTTGAAAAGAAACTCTTATTAAAATCAGGTATATCATCGGGGGTATGGACCTTTTTCATGGACGGTGCTTCAAATGTGAAAAGGTTCGGGCTAGGCATCATTTTGAAGCAGCCCACTGGTAGCACTATTAGACAATCTATCAAAACCTCTAGGTTGACTAACAATGAGGCCGAGTACGAGGCCATGATTGCAGGTCTCGAGCTAGCTAAAAGCTTGGGAGCAGAAGTCGTCGAAGCTAAGTGCGACCCTTTACTGGTGGTGAACCAAGTAAACAAAACCTTCGAAGTTCGAGAGGATAGAATGCAAAGGTATTTGGACAAATTGCAGGTAACTTTGCACGGTTTCAAGGAATGGACTTTACAGCATGTACCTCGGGAACAAAACAGTGGGGCCGATGCACTTGAAATTTGGGGTCATCGGTCAAGGAAGATGAGATCAGCTCGGGGACTGTCGTCCAACTCTCGATATCCGTGATCGAGGAAGGACATGCCGAAATAAATTCTACAAGCTTAACCTGGTAATGGAGGAATAAATATATCGAGTACTTAAAAAATGGAAAGCTCTCATCAGACCATAATCGAGGGCCCTACGAATTAAAGCTGCTCGTTTCACACTGGCCGAAGACGGAACATTATATAGAAGGACATTTGATAGACCATTGGCAGTGTTTGGGGCTAGGAGACACATATGTTCTGCGAGAGGTCCATGAAGGTACTTGTGGGAACCACTCCGGCGCCGAGCCACTAATTCGCAAAGTCATTAGATCGGGATACTACTGGGATAGCATGGAAAAAGACTCTAAGGAGGTTGTTCGAAAATGTGATAAATGCCAAAGATTTGCACCAATGATACACCAGCCCGGAGAACAACTTCACTCTGTCCTATCCCCATGGCCATTCATGAAATGGGGGATGGATATCGTCGGCCCTCTGCCATCGGCCCCATGTAAATCTAAGTTCATTTTACTTATGACTGACTATTTTTCTAAATGGGTTGAAGCACAGGCTTTCGATAAAGTCAGAGAAAAGAGGTTATAGATTTCATCTGGGATCACATCGCATGTCGATTTGGGATACCAGCAGAAATAGTATGCGACAATGGTAAACAATTTATCGGCAGCAAAGTAATGAAATTCCTCGAAGACCATAAAATAAAAAGGATATTGTCAACACCATATCAACCTAGTGGGAACGGACAGGCCGAATCGACGAACAAGACTATCATCCAAAACCTGAAGAAAAGGTTGAACGAAGCTAAAGGGAAATGGAGAGAAATTCTGCCCGAAGTCCTTTGGGCATATCGAACAACATCAAAATTCAGCACAGGAGCAACTCCGTTTTCCCTAGTATATGGCTCTGAAGTCTTGATTCCAGTCGAAGTCGGAGAACCGGGTGCCAGGTTTCGACATACAACTGAGGAATCGAATCACGAGGCTATGAATACTAGCCTCGAATTGATAGATGAAAAATGAGAAGCTGCACTCGTTCGAATGGCTATACAAAAGCAATGAATTGAAAGGTACTACAATAGAAGAGCCAACCTTCGCCACTTTAGAGTCGGGGACTTATTCCTAAGGAAAGTCACCATCAACACTCGAGACCCTAATGAAGGAAAGCTCGGCCTGAATTGGGAAGGACCCTATCAAGTCCTCGATATAGTCAGAAAAGGGTCTTATAAACTCGGAACGATGGACAACGAACCACTGCCAAACAATTGGAACATATCACTTCTCAAACGATATTATTGCTAAGGTATAATTTTCTCCCTTCTGTCATTATATATTTTGAAGCTAACTTATTGCAGGAGTTCGACCAAAGGCATCGAGACCTCAAGTTTTAAAGTACGTGTTGAACTCTTTTTCCCTTAGATTAGTTTTTATCCCAAATGGGCTTTTCCGACAAGGTTTTTAACGAGGCAACAATTATGTGCTACATGAGGACAATTCAACAGTATCCAAGGCTTCTTTGCAATCAACCTCGAATACTGGGAGCATCACCGTTGGATGTTATGTTTTCGAGAAAAATATTTCATACCAAAGGGCCTCGGTAGGGAAACTTTGTAATGGGCCAAACGGTCGAATGAACCGTGTCCATGTAGATTAGTTGAGTCCCGATGGAAAAACATGTACGCATGTATAAATTATTCAAAGAAGCATTCCTTCTTTATCAAACATCTCGTATCTCGAAGCAAATTTTATACTATGAAAATCTCATACTTATGATTTTGTGAGAAATGGCTCAAGAGCCAAGAGAAAATATACCTCGAATACTCGGGTACTGCCATCGATGATAGGCATATTCGAGTTATCTAAACTCAAAGTCACAAGACCTCAAAGAGGCACCCCTCGATCTATAGGCTAAGGCCACCATTCTCGGGGATTAACATTTCAAACCCTTGGATGTAATGTTTTCGAGAAAAATACTTCGTGCCCAAGGGCCTCAGTAGGGAAAACTTTGTAATGGGCCAAACGGTCGAATGAACCGTGTCCATGTAGATTAGTCGAGACCCGATGGCAAAACATGTACGTATAAATTATTCAAAGAAGCATTCTTTCTTGATCAAATATCTTGTGTCTCGAAGAAAATTCTCTACTATGCAAATCTCATACTTATGATTTTGTGAGAAATGGCTCAAGAGGCAAGAGCAAATATACCTCGAATACTCGGGGACTGCCATCGTTGACAGGCATATTCGAGCTATCTAAACTCAAAGTCACAAGTTCCCAAAGAGGCACCCCTCGATCTATAGGCCAAGGCCACCATTCTCGGGGATTAATTGAAATGTTATCGGGAAATAAGCCCAAGAGGCATACCCGAAGGCTACGACAAAATTAAAGGCTACGGCCAAAATAACGCGGCTCAGAGACGTACGGATTTCGCAATAACAATAGGACTTCAAATTTTATGAAAAATCGGTTAAAAAAAGCTACCCTCGGCAAATAATCAAAAAGGGCTTCGATAAAATGAGACCTCAGAAAACCAAAAAGGCTTCGACAAAATCAGCCTTCGAAAAACCTTAAGAGGTACCAAATTTTCTTAACACAAACGTGCTAAGGCACAAAGCAAAAGGGTTTCAACCGACATCGGACCCTAAAAAAACTCAATGGGTAAAAAATACATGCTAAGGCATAAAGAAAATTTTACTAAGTCTTTTAAGTCGAAAGAGGGAAATAATAGCCATCTTTTAAAGGCCATATCGGCCCAACCTAAAAGAGCCTAAGTGTCAATACATTTAGAGTTCGAGACCTTGTTCTCACTCAACTCGGACCTAAGGGTTCCACTATTTTGAGCTCGAATAAAAGTTGACTTGAATATAACTCGAATTTAGTTATAAAAATAGTACAGTCTTGGCTTCGATCAAGCCATCCGAAATATCGAACATATTATAAAGCTCGGGTACTCTCCCTTGCTTGTCTAAAAAACCTAAGGGTTTTGTTCTAAGTTCGAGCTAGTGTTCACTCGATTACAGAGGTTGCAACAACGAAATTTCACAAGGCAAAAACACAAAACATGTTTGAACATAAAACTGAGAAGACACTCGAAAGATGTTTTTCTATTATATATTGATGAAAAAGGTTATGTACAAGAGACCGATCAAGGTCTTACAAAAATAAAGAAAAAGAAACTAAGTCCTAACTACGGCCGATTTCAATCTTCTTCTTCGGGAGAAACTTCTCCGTTCAGGCCCCTCGTCGAATCCCCTTGACTGCCTTCTACATCATCGTCTTCGTCATCGGAGGAGGCAAGTTTCCTGGCTCGGATTCAAGCACCTTGGCTTGATCTATCTCCTCGGAGAGGTCAAAACCTCGAGCATGAATTTTCTCGAGGGTTTCCCTCCGAGATTGACACTTTTCCAAGTCATTGTTCCATTGCTCCCGAAAACCTCCTTTAGCTGCGTTTGAGCAGCCTCAGCATCGGCTCGGTACATGGTAATGGACTTGTCCGCCATGACCTTGGTTTTCTCAATCTCTACCTTGGCCTCAGCAATCCCGGTTTCAAGCTCCTCAATCCTCTTGGCCTGAGACGAGCTTTTATATTTGATGCCCCGAAGTTGAACCTTGGCCGATGATAGTTTGGCCGAAGTAGTCTCTTTTTCCGCAGCCAGGCAGTCCATATTCTCCTTCCACCGATCGCAATTGGCCTTGACCTGGTCGACTTCTCCCCGAAGCAGCTCAATTCTTTTGACCTTTTGCTGCAGTTGGCATAGTGAAGTATTAGCCTCCACAGTTGGGGCGAGTTCATACTTTTTCAAAATGATGGTTACCTTCTTATCTAGCTCAGCCTCTTCTTCACGAGCCTTGGCCAAATCTGCTTGAAGGTCCTTTATAGCTTCGTCCTTTTGGCCATAAAAAAGCTTCAAGGCTTTCCTCTCCTCCGAGACTTTCTGAAGCTCGGATTCGCACTGGCTAAGGTCAGCTCGAAACTTGGCAGATGCCTACACAAAAGAGGAAGAAACAAGTCAGACTTAAAGAAAAAAAAAAGAATAAGAAAGAGGAATGCAACAACTAATACTTAGCCGAGATAGGAGACGCTGGGCCTCTTCCAAAAGAATCTAAGCATCATTGATATCGGAGGCATCATCGACCCCAGCAAAGCAATCCCGGAAGGGATCACCTACACTAGAGCCTCCACCAATATCGGGGTCTTCAACTCCCTAGCCTCCCTTAGTGCCTCCTCAGAAAAAGTCGGGAGTGAAGGTAATTGACTTGCTGTCATGGCCCCGAGCAAGTCGCTCAGGGAGCTCTCATCGATCTTCGGGGTCTCGGAACCGGCCCCGTCTGGTGTAGTTGCAGTTGGTCGAGAAATGATCTCGACCTCTGGCGATTCGGGATCCCCACCCGAATTCTTTTTTGAAGCCTCCTCGACACGAGGCTTGGTTTCAGCGGCCGCCGTCGGCTTAGAAGGTTTGGCGGCCTCGACGACATTCCTGGGTCCGTCAATGCCGAGGCACCTTCCTCTTCTTCCTCTTCCTCTTCTTCCTCTTCCTCTTCTTCTTCCTCTTCTTCTTCCTCTTCCTCTTCCTCTTCTTCTTCCTCTTCTTCTTCCTCTTCTTCTTCTTCTTCTTCTTCGTCTCTAAGGTTTCGGACCGAGTCCACCGTGAGATAGATTACTTTCCTCCTCACCATTTAAGGCTTGGGCTTGGGGTCCTCGGACTGCGAGGCACTCCTCCTCTTCTTGTCTTTCTCCGGCTTCGGAATCGGGGACTTGGTTTCTTCCTCGCCACTCGAGGACCTCAATATGGCATCCTTGGTTAGGCCTGCATGAAAGAAGATTAGTGATGAACGAAGTACAAACATTTTTTCGGAATATGAGAAAGGAGATCCTTACCGTGGTTCTTGGCCTTCCATCTGCCCTTTGCCAAATCATGTCATGCGTGTTCGGCATGAGAGGAAGTTAAGGCTAACTTCCGAACCCAATCTTCGAGGTCGGGAACCGCTTTAGGCAAAGAGAATATTAGGTGAAGTCGAACAGGGTACGAATAACAAAGTTTGAAAGATCACTTACGGTCGTGGTTCTACTCCTTAGGGAACGACATCCTCTCCTCCGGGATAATGTCACGGGTCCTCACCCGTATGAAGCGGCTCATCCAACCCCGATCCTTATCCTCGTCGATGCTCGAGAACAAGGCCTTCGTTGCCCGGCGTTGGAGCCTGATTAGTCCTCGATAGATTTGAGGCTGGTACAACCGCATAAGGTGGTTTAGGGTAAACTCCAGCCCCTCAGCCTTGCTGGAAGAAGAGCATCATAATTACTATGCGCCATAGCGAGGGATGGATCTGGCCGAGGGTGACCTGATATCTTTTGCAGAAATCAATAATCACCGGGTCGAGGGGACCCAATTTGAAGGGGTAAGTGTAAACACTTAGGAACCCCTCCACATAAGTTGTGATGCTCTCCACGGGAGCAGGGATTTGCACCACGACCTCGGGACCCCACTTGCAGTCCCTCTTCATGGCCTCAAGGTGGCTCTTCGTTATCGAGCACATGTACATCGACACATGCTCGCATCGTCCTGGGACCGATGAAGGGTTCTCGACCTTGAAATCGGATTTCAAAGTGCACGGGTCAGGGACGTACTCATGAGGAGCTGGTTCCACCGGTGCTTTGTCACCAGTCGGCGGGGAAGAAGAGGAGGAAGCCTTTTCCTTTTGTGGTACGATCTTTGAGGTTTTAGCCAATGATGTAAGTAAAGAAGGGCGAAGGAAGGTGAAAAGCTGGTGTTACGGTGCTAACAAGGGTGGCTCAATAGGCGGCAAAAGAGAGGAGATGAAGAGAGTTGGAAGATTTAGAAGTTTAATTAGAGCAAAAGTAAAGTTTGATTCATCAAAGGAGCATGTATTTATAGACTCATGGCGACGGTTCGGTGGCGTTAGTGGCCGACCGATAACTGAAATGCATTAATGATTTTATGGAACTGAACCAACGGGACGTTTCGGTCACATCCTTCGCTTACGTCACGAGGAGGACGTCATGATCGAGGTTTCACAAAATCAAGACTCAAACCGTTTCTTATCATTTTACTCCAAGAAACGCGGAGACTATCTGTATACGGTCGAAATCGGGCGTACCCAATTTCATAGGCATGGGAGCTGCCTCGAAAGTAAGCTTGTAATGGCCCAAGCCCGAGTTTGAAGATGGAATATTCGACATAGAAATCAAGGTGTTCGTTGGAGATCGAAATCGAGCATGACTAGCTTTGAGTGAAGTGTGATAACAGAATGACGAGATATTGGTAACCGACTGAAGATCTCGGCGGAAATCCCGGAACAGATCGAATCAAGTGGTTATTGACGCCAATCGTGAGATTTATTTCCGTTATTAGAATTGTACCTTATTTAGGATTCCTCTGGTATATAAAGAGGGATCCCATTCATTTGTAACACGATCATTATTCACTGAGAATGAATATACACACTGCTCTCTATTTCTCTTACTATCCATTATTGTTCATCACTGTTTATTCCGTACTTTACTGTTCTTGTTATCCAACCTCGAGACCATCGCGAATCGAGGTCGGAAACACTACTAGAGCACTGGTTTGATTTATCCCACTGTTCAATTTATCTATTTAGTTCATTGTTTATCAATCGGTATTGAATTAGATCAAGTATTCTTAAAACCACAATATAAGTTTAATTGTTACTCGAATTTTAGAGTAAACACAGTGCAATGTCCTTTCTTTCACTAGACTATCTACACAAATTCTGCATTGGGGGAAAGAGGGATTACATGAGGTAAGCTGACTAGTTTGTGATGTACAAAGGTCTTCATACAAGAGTATACAAGAATAATTGATGAATAGAGAAGAAAACATTGTATCTGAAGCTTATTTGTTCAGATGTTCTCTGACCAGCAGCGCGGAAACTGACTTCTCCTATTCCTCCCCAGTAATCTTTTTCTTAAGAGCTTGAATATCACTCCCCAATGAATCCCTTCCAGACTGAAAACAGAAATCCAAATTAGTGTTAGCCATGTGCACTATCTACCCTCAGCAATGATTATACACTGACAGGGAGTAATAAGATACTGTATTCAGCATGTTATTTCAATCCGAAACGATTATGCTCTTGCAGTAGAGATGTAGATTTGTGGCTACCAGACTAACTTGAAACAGGATTTCCTAGGTTATTTGGCATGTTGAGGGTCTCTGATGTCTGGAGGTGAATTTAGTAACTAGCTAATGTAACTAAAACATACCAAAACTTAACGAAAACCTCCCCTCAAACTTGGATTAATTAACAACTTCTGTCACTTTAACCTGTAAATTGCCTCAGCTGACATTAGGAAAATTTGCACAATTTGTCTACATGTACTGAAGTGATAGTTCTAGGAAAGAAGTGAATGAAAAACAATAACTCGTTTGAAATATCAATAGAGCAATGTGAAACTGAATGGTCTAGAAAAATTATTCCTATAAGATTGACCTGAAATTTCTTAGCAAAAGTGCATTCTATTGTAGCCTATGTCTATACCCAACTGAGAATATATATTAATTGCAAGAAATGATCTGCATCTATTTCATGTAAAACCATACCTTAAAGAGAAGATATGTGTAGACGAACCAACCAAAGTATCCAAAGCCGACCAACTCCAAAAACTTGGGTAACTGGTTTTAAAAAGTTAAAACGTGAGAGACATTCACTTAGGTTCAAGAATCACAAGAAAGCAGAAAGCAGAAATTGTGATAACCCCAAAAACACAAGGCTAAGTAAGACTAGCCACAATGTATTGTTAGTAGTATTGGCACCCTATATTTTGCTAAAGAACTGGAAAAGACTAGTCCAATTAGATTACTTACCAGGGGAATGGAGTCTAATGCATCGATAAGGATTGATGAAAACCAAAGACCAAGGACGGCTGAACCTCCGTAAAGAAAGACCGTAGGTTTCTTTTCGAGTTCGTCCCACTATGACAAAGTTGCAAACACAGTTGGATTTCAGCAAACGAAGAAGATGAGCCAGTTCTGAAGCATAGAGAATGAACTATGGAGTAGTACTCATAAAATAAGAGCAGAGTCTTACCTTGTCTTTTACATTGGAAAATACCTTTCTGATGCGAGTAAAAGATTCAGAATTTTCCTGTTCTTCAGAAGAAGACCTGATCTTGAAGACAGGAAATCTCTTGGAATCTATGTGACGTCGAAAGCCTGAAAACTTTTACAGCTTAGACCAAAGAACTCTGGCTTGATAAAAGACAAGTTCATATAATCTCCTAGAATGAAAAATTCAGAAACTAAAATCTTTTGTCTTCCCTATTTGGAACTATAAGAAGACTTCTTCACATGGAACATAAACGGAGTTGAGACAAATAAGGCCTTTCTATAGGACTAAATTAAGGTGCCAAGATCCTTGAAGTCGTAGGTTACTGTTCTCCCGAAGCAAAAGCTTTACTTGTATTCAGTCCACTCCTTGTATGGTAACATTGCAGTTCGTGTTAAGTTTGTACTCCATTTGATCAATGTTTGTTTTCCTTAGTCATGCTTTCGTTATTAAAAAGAAAAAGAAGTTTAAAAGCTTAGATAAAGATGGACTTGTAGTACTATTTTCCCTTGAAAAGTTAGATTCTGATAGTTTCTAATAGCAAATAATCACAAGGGAGATATCTCTCTCATTGAACTATAGACATCTCATAGGTCATTTTCCTCTTCTGGTTTCTTAACAGGCCGATTGAGACCCATATCATCTTTGAACTTTATAAAAATGATATGAACTCTCTGAGAAAGAAGTCATTTTTCAGAAATTCCATTTCAATCTAAGCCCAAAAACTCATCTTTGTATCTTATACTAGATCACTCATCCTTTATTTTTTGCCTTTTTTCTTTCATGCCTTGTGTGGGTCAACAATCAAAGTGCTCTATTCTTCTTCATTATTCATACAAGGTTAACAGAGTTAAACTGAATAAAGAGAATATCTTATCTCAATCAATCAAAAATGCCTCAATTAAAATTTTTAGCTGACATTAGCCGCTTTGTACTTGATAAATCAATACAATAACATAGACCAAAACGTCAAAACCATAACTATCTGGCAATCATAGAAAAAAAGGAGAGGATGAATTGGAGATATAATACCTGAGGGGGCCTTAAAAGGAGCAGTTTGGGGAGAAAGATGAAGCATAGAAGGGATATTGGAATGATGCAACCTCATGGAGGAATGAGGAAGTGACATGATCCGTTCCACTGAAGGAGATGAAACAGAAGAAGCTGTAGCCATTTTTGTTGTATAATTTCTTCTCTCTAAATTCCTTTTCCTGTATCAAATATGGAGTTGACACCAGCTATCCTTTTGACTTTTTTTAATATGTTATTGTTCTAATCATACCTTATTTTCAAAGGTACCTACCTCCCTCTTTTGTACATGAACGTGATGCGAGGGTCTATTGAAAACAGTCTCTCTACCTGTATTAGGTAGGGATAACGTCTCTTTACATACTACCTCCTCAGATACCACATATTGGATCATACTGAATTTGTTGTTGTAGTACAAAATATAAATGAAATGCTGTCACAAATTCCGGGAGGCAACTCGTCCAGTTTATTATATAACTTGTCCCTGTTTTAATACTCCAATATAGTTACTTCCGTCTCTTTCTTACCCAAGTTCGGAAGACCTAAAGTTAGGTGAGCAAAGGTTGGTGAGAGCAGGTACGATTAACAAACTGGAATAATTGAACTCCGTCATAGTGGGTCACTGTCATTAATTAATTCACCACTAACACATGTTACATCTTTTTAGCACATTAATGTATCTTTGAAAATAGTGAATCCTATAGTAAACATCTGAATAATACATAAAATTTCTAGTTGGGCCCGCCAATATTCTTTGTCCTACCAAAATCAGTTCTTTTACTAAAGCAGAAGACATTTAATTACTCCAAAAAATTACTACTCCCTCCGGTTCACAATAAGTGTCCAATTTCCTTTTAGCACGCCCATTAAGAAATTACTAAATCCTATGCAAAATAACCTAGTATGACTAAACTACCCTTATTAAAGTATTCGTCACATAATTATAATGAGGAGTGAGGAAAGTTTTTTAGGGATATGCACATAAGAGTAAAAGAGTAAAAACAAATTGAATTGTTTCTTGATAACATAACTAGACACTTATTGTGAACCAAAATGAAAAAGGAAACTGGACACTTATTGTGAACCGGAGTAAGTAGTGTCTTATTAGATGAATAATGCACTCTATACGAACTTAGAATTCAGATTTACATGTAGCATGCTGATTGTGCATACTGGAACAACTATTGCATCTCTACGTCACTTAGCAATAAGAATATGACACTGAAGAAAATTTATCTTCTCACAGATACAATATGCTTCTATTCGCTGATAAAAGTTACAGCTTCTGAATTGGTGCGACTGAACTCTTTAACAATTTCTCACATTGAAGTCAAGAAAATCAAGGGTTATAGCTAATGTATAACGAATCTAATTCTGGAAAGAGGCCTCTCATACGATGAGCAACTTAGGTCCAACATTTCCCTTCAACTGTTCGTAGCGTCTGTCATTTGTACCCACTAACTCTCCAGCAAATTTGTCAGACGGAAACAGTGTGATCAGGCGATCAAAGGATTGTTGATTGCGAGCCCGAAAAGAGTGATATGTTAGCAAAATAAGGAGGATAAAACCTTTGCAGTCACCAAACATGAGCAACTGATATAAGCATAGACCTTTGAACCTCAAGGCAGAATCACCAATAATCACTACATGAGCAAACTCCATTTTGAAAGTGATGATAGCGATTTGTATCCCTAACAACAATCAGACGTTGCGTGATCTTCGAGATAAGCTTGGCAGCAATGTGGCAATCTCCACATACACGTAGGTTCTTAGTAATTCTAATGGGTGTATCTGGGGTGGTGTTCATAATTGCAAAGACAATGGCCAGTTTCTCACTATGAACTATAAGATGATTTTCTTTGTCTTCCTCCTCAACGTCGTGAAGGGCAGAATCTGTTTCTGGGACATATCCTTCCTCTTTCATCTTGCCTATTAATATGTCTAACTCTTCATAGATCTCCTTTGATTGTGGGTGAGAGGTATCACCAGCAAGAAAGGTGTGCACCATGTTATTGAGCTCAACATTGCTGATACCGGGCATTTTCTTAATCCCTCTTCCCTTCATGATTGACCTAACAGTCGTTACATCTTCCCATCTTCCAGCCTTTGCATAAATATTTGATAGCAACACATAATAACCAGACTGTTTTGGGTACAATTCAAAAAGGTTGTCTGCAGCTACTAGACCAATGTCCATATCATTGTACAACCGACAGGCACCCAAAAGAGCACCCCAGATTCTCTCATTAGCTTCCACAGGTATCTGCTTGACGAAATTGTAGGCCTCATTTATGCGTCCAGCGCGTCCTTTTAAATCAACCATGCAGGCATAATGTTCTAACCTTGGCACAATCTTGTACTTGTCTGTCATTAGCCTGTAATAGTACTCTCCTTCTTGTAGCAATCCTGCATGGCTGCAAGCGGAAAGAACGGAAACAAAAGCAATAGAATCAGGTTGAAGACCAGACTCCAACATTTGGGAAAACAAAGCAACTCCATCCCGGCCTTGTCCACTCTTTCCATAAGCAGATATCAAGGAAGTCCATGACACAACATCCCGAAACTTCATCCCCTCAAACATTTTCCGTGCCTCGGTCAAACATCCGCACCTGGCATACATATCAACTAAGGAGTTCTCAAGAGATAAATTTGGCCTAAGACCTTTTCTTTCAACAGATTCATGAATCCTTCTTCCCAACGATGCAGCTGAAAGGTCCCCACAAGCAGGAAGAATGCTAGCAAAAGTTATAGCATCAGGATCGATCCCACAAGTTTCCATTTGGAGATAGAGCTCAACCGCCTCATTAGGCATAGAATTCTTGACATATACAGCTATCATCACATTCCATGGAACCAAATCCTTTTTATCCATATTCAAGAAAATGTCTTTTACGAACGAGACATTCTCAATGCTGGTATTGCTTACAGCAGGTAAAAGGCTAGCCATGGTTCCCGCATTTGGTTTATGACCTAATAAGTTCATTTCCTTACAAACCTCTAATGCATCATCAAACATCCCATTTTGAGCATATCCAACAACCATTGAATTCCAAGAAACAACATCCCGTTTGGGCATTCCATTTAGAACCTGACGAGCCTCCACTAAACACCCACATTTCCCATACATAGCCACCAGGCAATTCCCAATAAATAGGTCAGAATCGAGACCCCTCTTGCTGACAGCACTGTGAATTTGCAGCCCCACCTTCAAATTATCAGAGCCAAAACAAGCTTTAAGAACACAGGGAAATGTAAAGTTATCAGGACTAACATCTCGTTTACACATATCTTTGTAAACAAAAATAGCATCATGATAGAACCTGTTATTCGCATAGCTCCTGATCATGACATTATATACAACCACATTCCTGTCAGATATTTTGTCAAACAGTTGGCGACTAACATTAGGTTGGCCGCAAGCTGCATAAGCCCGCATCAACTTGATGGCAAGAGACGTGTTGCAACATAGACCCGGATCGAAAATAATCTTGGAATGTAGTTTTTCCAGTGTTTTGATATCTGGGTGTGCGTCTAATATACGACTGGAAGTAACCTCGTCTAAATGGAAAGAGTTGCTCAGCTGGGGTTTTCTCACTGTTTGTATATACGAATTGGCGGTGGAACTATGGCGGCAAAGACGCATAGGGCTTGCAATTAGTGTCATGAAACAACAGCTTACGATTGAGTGACCAATAAACTTTCCTTTTCTCCCTCCATGAAGTGGAGAAATATTTAGGGAAATTTTGAAAGAAGAAACAATTTTATACTCTGATTCATATGCATTCCATTTCGCGAATAGAGTTCCGTTGGAGTACTCTAAAAATTGAAAGCTCCCCCCCTACTTTGTTTTAGTTTCGGGTGTTTGGCTTGACCAGTACTGGAAATGAAATTAGGAGGAACTAAAAAAACTTCAACTAGTTTATACTGAAGTTTCGGATAAAATTCATGACAAAATTGTATACTGTATGAAGTTTTAGCAAATAAATTAAATAACTTCAGCATGCATCAACAACAACTCATTAGAAAATTATATAATGCATGACAAAAATTTAAGCATGTTTGATCTAAAATTTTAGCAAATGAACTAAAAAACTTCAGCATGTTTAGACTGAAGTTTCGAATAAAACTCATGATAAAATTATATACTGCAGGATAAACAACTTCAGCATGCATTGGCATGAACATTTAACTTCAATGTGATTTCACGAATGAGGTTGCAGATCACACGATTAATGCGTGATGTAGGTTTTATATCTTTTGCCAAAGGTATAATTGTCATTATTATTACAGATTTTGTCAGTTGGCTACCAAATTAATAATTTTTAAAAATAGGGTCCATGTTAAAAGGTGTCACAAATATAGGATATGGCTGCAAATCCTCCCTCTTAAGACAAGCATAATCTGCTACTCCTTCCGTTTCAATTTAGATAGTGTAGTTTGACTTCGGACAAAGTTTAAGGGAAAAAAGAAACTTTTGAAACGTGTGGTCCTAAAATCTTAAGGGGCAAAAGCTTTGTGGGGCAATGATATTTTTATGGCTATAAAAGCTCCTCATTAAAGGTAAAGTGAGTTAAATAAAAAATGTAAAGTTAAATTGTTTTCTGTTATGAAACAATAAAAGAACAAGAACAATATTACAGAAAGAAATAGAGAAAATTCTTATTGAATTTTGGGATGATTTATAATGGGGTAAGACCTCTCTATTTATAGGGGGGAAATGACTTAGCCACAAAGTAGAACTCTTTAACAGATAGACATTCACTCTAAATAGAGTTCTATTTATAACACTCCCCCTTGAATGTCTATTCAACAAATAATGTGCCTCGTTAAAACCTTAACTAAAATAAAATCCAATGGGAAAAAAATTCTAGAAAAGGAAAAAGAGTACACATGTTTAGAAATGCGCCTTTTGGTTGCCTCGTTAAAAACCTTGGAAGGAAAAACCAGTGGGACAAAACCTTGTAAGGAAAAAAGAGTGCAACGCGCATTAACTCCCCCTGATGAGAGCATCAATTCACATCCTTGAGCCTTCGCATCCCAATCTTGTGTATTAGCTTCTTGAAGGTTGACGTTGGTAGAGATTTTGTGAACAAATCAGCCATATTATCACTTGAACGAATCTGTTGCACATTGATATCACCATTCTTTTGAAGATCATGTGTGAAAAATAACTTTGGTGAAATATGCTTTGTCCTATCTCCTTTTATGAATCCTCCTTTCCATTGGGCTATGCATGATGCATTGTCTTCATACAGAATCGTGGGTAGTTTGTCACACTTCAAATCACATTTGTCTCGAATAAGATGTATTATAGACCTCAACCACACACATTCTCGACTTGCTTCATGAATAACAATTATCTCTGCATGATTAGATGAAATAGCCACGATCGATTGCTTAGTCGATCGCCAAGATATGGCAGTGCCTCCACAGGTAAACACATAACCTGTTTGAGATAGGGCCTTGTGTGGATCAGATAAATACCCAGCATCGGCATAACCAACAAGATCAGGACTGCAATTATTGCCATAAAATAAGCCCATATAAGTAGTTCCTTTTAGATACCGTAATATGTGTTTGATTTCATTCCAATATCTCCTTGTAGGAGCATAGCTATATCTTGCTAAGACATTGACTGAAAAAGTTATGTCATGCCTTGTAGTGTTGGCAAGATACATTAGTGCACCAATTGCACTAAGATATAGTACTTCAGGACCAAGTAGCTCTTCATTTTCTTCTTGAGGTCGGAATGGATCTTTATTCACATCAAGTGATCGAACAACCATCGGAGTACTTAATGGATGTGCTCCATCCATGTAAAACCGTTTCAGTACCTTTTCTATGTAGGTAGATTGATGAACAAAAATTCTGTTTGCCAAGTGTTCAATTTGCAAACCAAGACATAATTTTGTCTTTTCGAGATCTTTCATCTCGAATTCTTTCTTTAAATAATAAATTGCCTTTTGGAGTTTTGTAGGAGTTCCAATAAGGTTTATGTCATCAACATATACAGCAAGTACAACAAATTCCGATGTTGCTTTCTTTATAAGAACACATGGAAAAATGACATCATTTATATAACATTCCTTTAATAAATACTCACGAAGACGATTATACCACATACGTCCTTATTGCTTTAGACCATACGGAGATCTTTTCAATTTGATTGAAAATATTTCCCGGGACTTTGAATTTTGTGCATTAGGCATTTTAAATCCCTCGGAAATTTTCATGTATATCTCATTATCAAGTGACCCATAAACGTAGGCGGTAACCACATCCATTAAATGCATGTCAAGCTTTTCATGGACAACAAAACTAATGAGATAACGGAACGTTATAGCATCCATGACGGGTGAATATGTCTCTTCATAATCGACACCAGGCCTTTGTGAAAATACTTGTGCAACAAGGCGTGCCTTATATCTTTGTACCTCATTTTTCTCATTTCTCTTGCATACAAAGACCCATTTATAGCCAACAGGCTTAACACCATTAGGTGTTTGAACTACAGGCCCAAAAATTTCACGTTTCGCAAGTGAATTCAACTCTGATTGGATTGCTTCTTGCCATTTTGGCCAATCATGTCTTTGTCGACATTCTCCAACAGATTGAGGTTCAAGATCCTCATTATTTTGCATAATGTTAGATGCAACATTATATGCAAAGACATAATCCACCACTATATCCACTCGATTCAAATTTGTCTCAATATCAATTGGATTTATTGATAGTTCCTTATTATCTTGAGTCTCGGGCTCAGTGGTTTCTTCACGAATCTCAGAATTTATTAAATCGTGAATTTCTTCGTGATACTCTTTCGTAGTGTCATTTTGATCATTTATTTTTCTTTTTCTAGGATTTTCATCCTTAGAACCCAATGGTCTGCCACGTTTTAGGCGTGCTTTTGACTCATTAGCTATGACATTAGAAGATTGTCCAATAGGGACATAAATACGGATTGGAACATTCTCTGCAGGGATATGTGATTTTGTTATCCTTTTCAAATCCGTAAATGCGTTTGGTATTTGATTTGCTATTCTTTGCAAATGGATAATTTTTTGCACCTCCTTTTCACAAATAGAGGTACGTGGATCAAGATGAGACAGTGATGGATTTTTTCACAAAATTTTCCATTTGGTTTCACTAATTTCTCCCCCTAATTTTGGAAAAAGTGTCTCATCGAATCGATAGTCTACAAATCGAGCAGTGAATAAATCCCCCGTTAATGTTTCAAGATACCGAATAATGGAGGGCGATTCAAACCCAACTGATATTCCTAATCTTCTTTGGGGACCCATTTTGGTGCGATATGGTGGTGCTACAGGCACATATACTGCACATCCAAAAATTCTTAAATGAGATATATTAGGTTCATGTCCCAAAACTAATTACAACGGGGAATATTTATGATAATTTGTTGGTCTGAGACGAACTAGCATTGCTGCATGTAAAATGGCGTGACCCCAAACAGAAGTTGACAGCCTCGTTTTCATGAGTAACTGTCTGGCTATCAATTACAGACGTTTAATTAAAGACTCGGCAAGGCCATTTTGAGTGTGAACATGAGCTACAGGATGTTCCACTTTTATCCCAATTGATAAACAATAATCATTAAATGATTGGGATGAAAACTCAGCAGCATTATCAAGTCTAATAGACTTAATTGGATTATAGAAAAATTGTGTCCGTAATCGGATTATTTGTGCCATTAATTTTGCAAATGCGAGGTTGCGAGATGAAAATAGGCACACGTGAGACCATCTAGAGGATGCATCTATTAAGACCATAAAATATCTAAACGACCCACTAGGTGGGTGAATAGGTCCACGAGTGTCCCCTTGTATACGTTCCAAACATGCAGGGGACTCAATCCCAACCTTTGTTGGTGATGGTCTAATAATTAACTTCCCTTGATAACAAGAAGTGCAAGAAAATTCATTATTTAAAAGAATATTTAAATTCTTTAAGGCATGCCCATTTGAGTTTTCTATAATTCGTCTCATCATAATTGATCCAGGATGTCCCAATCGATCATGCTAAAATACAAAAGTATTGGAATCAGTAACCTTTTGGTTTACAATAGAATGTGCCTCAATTGCACTAATTCTTGTCCAATACAGGCCACAAGATAAATATGGGAACTTCTCAATAATCCTCTTTTGGCCAGGGACATTCTTGGTAATGATGAGATATTCAAGATTATTCTCATCTATTGTCTCAATATGATATCCATTTCGGCGAATATCTCCTTACACATACTTAAATGAGTTATAGTAGCTCTTCCAGAGCCTTCAATTAATTTACTATTACCAGAAATTGTAGTAACATCTCCTTACACATACCTAAATGAGAGAAATATTTCTTCTCTTTGAATATTATATGTGTCGTACATGAATCAACTAACCAAATATTTTTGCAATTAAACTTTGATCCAAGTTTGCTTTGTGAGTTATCCATATTTGCTTCCCATGGTTTGACATACAAAAGAAATATACGAATAAATATTAATATTTTACTGTAGCTAATATATTGATAAACTCAATGTAAATCGTAATACTATCATCACAAGGACTGTGCACCCAATGACTACTGTTAGAACGATAGAGAAAATAGTGTACTATTGAAAGATTGTGAAGAGATTTGTACTATTTATACTTACGAAAAAAAATATAAATAGAAGTTCTAACGAGATTACTGTAGCTAATAACTTAACTAGCAGAGATCAGCTTTGTTTGTTTTTATTCAAAGAGGCCTATCGTGACTGCAACTCTTGAAAGGTAAATAACTAAAATAGTGATAACTAGTGTACTGTTGTGTAAAACTAACAACAAGCACGTCATTAAAAGTTCAAACAATTTTGTGTAAAACTGACAGTATAACTACATTATGATATAATAACATATTAGTGTATTATGTAATATATGATTTTAAAATATTATTAGGTGGTGAATAAATAGCATGACTCTAGAGCTGTATTTAATAAAACGAACTAATACTATTTTTTTTTAAAACAAATAAAAATAATGACTATACTTATGTAAAGAAAAATGATTACATGATGTTTATTCACTAACTACTACGAATAGGCAGATATAAAAAAATCAAACTACTCAATCATCTTTAACCATGGATCCATTACCGATCAAGTGGTCTATTTTTCCATCAGGGTGCTCGAAGAAGTCTGCCACATCCAAGTGGGTAATGTCAAAATCATTGTCAGAGACAAAATTGGCTTCAAGGTCTTTATTCTTTAGAGATGCTTGATAAAGCTCAAACAAATGTCTTGGTACACGATAAATTTTTGCCCAATGGCCTTTTCCACCGCAACGATAACATTCAGTTTCTGAACCATTTGCCTTTGGCTTTTCATATTTCCCTTTTCACTTTTGATGGTTATTTTTCTTTGGGGGTGATTAACACTAGAAAAATTTATTCCTTGTCCACGGCCACGACCACGACCACGACCACGACCACGATTATTAATAGGGCTACGGCCTTTCCCACGTTTGGCATAATGGGAATACACCTCATTCACTTCAGGCAATGGTGTAGACCCAGTGAGTCGATTTTCGTGATTTCTCATGAGCAAGTCATTCTTTTGCTCAGCCACAAGGAGAAGAGAAATCAATTCTGAGTACTTCTTGAAACCTTTCTCTCGGTATTGCTGTTGCAAGACCATATTGGAAGCATGAAACGTTGTAAACGTTTTTTCAAGCATATCATAATCAGTGATAGTATCTCCACAGAGTTTCAATTTTGAAGTAATTCTGAACATCACAGAATTATATTCAAAAACAGACTTAAAGTGTTGGAGCCTCAGATGAGCCCAACCATATCGTGCTTTTGGAAGAGTGACCAACTTTAAGTTGTCATATCTTTCCTTTAAGCCATTCCACAAAACAAGTGGATCTTTGACTGTGAGATTTTCTATTTTCAACCCTTCATCAAGGTGATGACACAAGAAAATCAAGGCCTTAACACAGTCTTGGGTAGATGCTTTATTTTTATCTTTAATGGCGTCTCCAAGACCCATTGCATCTAAATGGATTTCAGCATCCAACTCCCATGTCATATAGTTCTTACCCGAAATTTCAAGGGCAACGAACTTTATTTTCACAATGTTAGTCATAATTAAAATAAAAGGAGAGGAGAAAAGTTATACCTTAATCTTCTCAAAGAGCTCTTGAGACGGTAGAGTCTCGTGCTGATAACGTGTTATGAAACAATAAAAGAACAAGAACAATATTACAGAGAAAGAGAGAGAGAGAAAATTCTTATTGAATTTTGGGATAATTTACAATGGGGTAAGACCTCTCTATTTATAGGGGGAAAATGACTTAGCCATAAAGTAGAACTCTCTAAAAGATAGACATTCACTCCAAATAGAGTTCTATTTATAACATTTTCAAATATATAAATGTGTCATTTTTTTTGGAACGAACAAATAAGAAAAGTGTGTCATCTAAATTGAAACAGAGGGAGTAATATTTAGCATTATATTCTTGACCATGATTTTGTATTTTCATATGTATACTTCCACCATGAACAAAAAGAAGCATTTGTCAAACTATGTTAACTTCCACTTGTGCTTCAAGTGACATATTCAAGTTCCTTAGATATTAAATGACTTATGAAATTGCATTTAAATGATGAACATGGAGAATAAATTAATATTTTAGCATGAAAAGATAAGAAACCCTAAATTTGCTTAGAACACAGGCATAACAGTAGTAAATTATTGTAACGTCATAAAAAAAGGACTTTGTCAAAACAATCTCAAAGTAATATTTTTGAATTGATCACTAAATAAGATATCTCAAATTAATTATCCTGCTAATAAACCTTATAAAGTTTTTCTGTGCAATATTAATTGCTAACTTAATCGATTTTGTTTCATACATTTACTTTAATGAGGATATTAGCAATAAGCTTATATTTCGGCCTGCTTTACCATAGCAGCACATTCACATTTTAGGTTGTTTGCCTTAAATTTATTGTGTTCTTGCATCGTTTGGCATCTGTCTGGAATGAATTTTCAAACTATGGTGTTAGATTGGAACCAACACATGGATTTAATTAAATTTGATTATTTATCTTTGTAGGTTCAGACGATATTGAATCATTTGACTTTGACATACAAGCCATCATATGACGAAGATCCATGTTGATCATTCACAAAAACTTATACATACTTTATTTGTTTTTCCATGAATGATTATTTAAGTTGAATAACCTAAATGCCCGTAAGAAATTGAACACCCATTTTGCCCTTCCTTTGAGTTTTACTCCTACAATTTCCTTGTACAAAAAGGTAAATGTACCTTCCAACAAAAAATTAATTTGTACCACAATAAATGGGAAGTAGATATAATTCGAGCTACTTTCAGTCAATGACTTTCATAATGACTATGTTTATTTTTCAGAATTCTAAGCATCACATCAAAACCATTTTGGAAGAATGTATTTGGTATTCTATGGAACTACAGGTACTTTTAGTGTTTCACCTAATCATCAATTCTGCTTTTATTTTATTCCCATCTAAATTCATGAAATGTTTCAATTGAGAATATATTTCAACTGGGAATATTACTGCCCCCAAGAGAGAAAAATAGCTCATTTTCCCTCTTTAGCTCTACTGGTCTGTAGTCTGTTTTTGGTCTTTTGTTCACAGCAGGACGAGGATAATCCAGTTTCTTTATCATTTCATGATTTATTTTCTTGGTTTTATAGATAATTCGATTGTCAAATTAATTAGTGATATTACTTACATATGTTTAGAAAAAAGAGTGATTGTGCTTTATTAGAGCTGGAAGTCATCTAAACAGTATATATATGATTTTGTTTAGAGGTTGAATGCGCGATATTCAAGGTAACTGGACTCTAAGGCATGGTGAGAGTTAGGTGTGGGAGTTTGGTATATCAATTTTGCGTAACAAAGTAATTCGGTACGATTTGATATTTTCTTGTTTGGTTCGGTACAGTTTCCATATCATACCAAAGTCTTTCAAATCTCCCAACAATCAAGATTATGCCTAATGTGAAACATTTGTCCTTGAGCTAAATCTTACTTCGATCAAGCTGTTCAAGCTTCTAAAATGTAGTAACATCATTCTGTTGGGATATGATGCTATATATAATTCCCACAATAACACCGAACAGCCCAAGTGCACTACTAAAAATCTCGATTACAAGGATCTTAACAAAATGCATGGAGTTCTGTGCAACGAATAAGCCACAACTGCTTCCAATTATTCCTACACAAGTTTTATAAAAGAAATAAAAGGAATAACAATAATTAAAGGGCAGAAAAGCATTTCTTTAAATTTGACACCACGAAGCAGAGTTCCATGAATGAGAAGAAAATTATTTCATACTCACCCACAGACAAGATTGACAAATCTCACAATGATCCCAGAGGCAAAAATTTCATAGCTAGCGCAATGCTTTTAGTACATTATAAAAGCTTGAACAAACTTAATACCATATTACCAAACACATGGTAAACTACAACAGATCAAGTTGGTATTTAATCATATCACCTGAATAAATGAAGAAGAAGAACTTAATTGAAAATATTCAAGACATCTGGTCCATTAAAGAGAAAGACAATGGGTGTCACAAAATCGACAGTGAGTCACTGTCACACAAACGGCAGTGGGTCTCTGTCACACAATCGGCGGTCGAAGGCTTGAACTCGAACTCACAGGTCACATGGATCAGTGACAGATCTTTTGAGAATTGAGAGAAAGGTGAGAAATTGAAAAATCCTATTCAGCCCTAGGTATGCTAATTCCTAATTTTCTAGGTTAGTCTATGTGGGTTGGACTTGCGCCTAAAGGTAACAAATTAGATTTGGGCTGAGCACTCAGCAATATCATCTTTCTGTTGGACTACCCAGGACTATATGAAAATTGGGATAAACTATTAAACCTAACATTTCGGTATTTAGGTATTTCAGTATTTCGGTATACCGAAATGTTGAAACCTCAATACCGAGATCGTACCGAAATACCGAATAACTAAAATATTTATACTGAAGTAGTACCGAAATACCGAATTAATTCGATCCAGTTCGGAATTTATTTTTTCGAATTTTATGCCCACCCCTAGTTAGAGTCCTCGTTTTTTTAGTTAATGGATTAAGCACATGCATATGATAATATTGTTTAGTTTTATTTTGTTTGATTTTATTTCTTTTAACAACTTTTTAAAATATGAATGTTTGCCGTGGATTAGATCTTAAATTAGAATCGTGGATTTTATTTCATACTTTGTACGCTTCATTAGCATACCATAAAAAATAGGAAAAGAGGCCAAATATACCCCTCTATTATCCTATATTATCTGTATTTAACCTTCGTTATACTATCAGTTCCAAATTTATTCCTCCAATTAGCAAACTTTTAAAAATACCCCTTCATCTGTTAAGTAATCCAAAATCTCCCGAATTCTTTTTATTTAAATCACTTGTTTTTTTTTCTTGGTCCACTATTTTAATTTCAAAAATTACTATTAATGTGAATGCTAATACTAGACTATAAAAATTATTCATAATTTTTTATTACCAATGCACTCATTTCTCTTTTTTTTTAATAAATAAAATTGGTTTAAAATTTTATTTATTTTTCAATCATGTACACACCGTAAAATTTAGTGGGTCTATTTATTGTGTATTATGCAGCTGATCATCATGTATGTACATGTATATTCAAATATATTTTGTCATTGCCTAGTTAGTATAGAGTTTGATCGACTAACTTAAGAGTGTAATATGTGTATGAATTTAATCAAAGCAAAGTTGAATTAGACAATGTAAAGTCTCTGAGGAACTTCAACTTCAATCACTAATACTTGCAAAGTCTTTTTAACAACCCGATCAGTCGTTTTATTTTCTAGGCCCCTGTTCCCCTAATAAGACTCCCCGTATATGCTTTTACTATTTTACGACTTGCGGGGATGGTTAGTTCGGGATTTGGAAGAGTTTGGGTTGAAATCGAAACACTTGGTTCATTGGTTTGACTTTTAAAGGCTAAGTTTGGCTTTGATCAACATTTTGAATAAAACGACCTCGGAATCGAGATTTGGCGGTTCCAATAGGTTCGTATGATGATTTTGGACTTGGGTGTATGTTCGGATCGGGTTCTGGATGATCCGGGAGTGTTTCCGCGCTTAATATTAAAAATTGGCTTATTGAAGCTTTAAAAGTTCTTTAAATTTAGTTTGGAGTAGGTTTTGGTGTTATCGAGGTGCGTTTGGGATTCTGAGCTTGGGAATAGTTCCGTATGGTAATTTAAGAATTGCGCGCAAAATTTGGTGTCATTCCGAATAGTCTGAGTACAATTCAGCGCGTTCGGAGCGAATTGAAAACTTGAAGTTCATAATTTGATTCAATTTGGTTTTGGGATGTGATTCTTAGTTTCGTTGTTGTTTTACGTGTTTCGATAGTTTGAGCAGGTTTGTATTATGTTTATGGACTTGTTGGTGCATTTGGACGGGGTCCCGAGTGGCTCGGGTGTGTGTCGGACCATCTGGAGCTAAGCTGGAAAAACCAGATTTTCCAGTTCTGGTTTCCTTATTCGCGAAGGCGGAAGGACCTTCGCATTCACGATGATGGAATTGGGCTGGGTGAATTTTGTGCTTCGCATTCCCGTGATGGGCTCCGCGTTCACGAAGGGTAAGGCGAGCTAGGTTGGAGGTGGCACCGTTGTTCTTCGTGTTCGCGAAGCTGCCTTCGCGTTTGTGTAGGGCAAGGCAGGTAAGCCTCCGCGTTCGCGAGGCCCTGGCCGTCTTCGCGATGGCCAATATTTTCTTGCCCTGGACTATTTGCTTTCACAAACACAGGACCTTTCCGCGTTCGCGTAGAAGGGGGCAGCTGGGCAGAATATTTTAAAACGAGACTTAGGCTATTTTTGAGTTCATTTATTACACACTTGAGCGACTTTGGAGATTTAAAGAGGGGTTTTCAACCTATCTATTGAAGGTAAGTAATTCCTACGCAATATAAGTTTAATACATAGATTATAGGTAGATTTTAACATGAAAAATTATGAAAATTGTGGGGTAGTTGAAAAACCTAGGTTTTGATAAAAATGAGATTTAACCACGAAAATGGTTATGGAATTGGGTGAAAATTATATATTTGAGTTCGTGAGGTTATGGATAACAACTTCCTTAGAAATTTTTTGAAATCCGGACAAGTGGGCCCGAGGATGAATTTTATGAATCTTTCAATTTGGGTTGGGTAAGCACTCAAATAGTTAGAATATGAACCCAAATCATGAATTTCTTGTAATGTCTGCACCCTACTTGTTAATTTAAGTGCTTAAATAATATTAGAACTTGTTAGAGGAATTTTTAAGAGACGGAATTTCACTTACTTGAATTTTTAGCGGATTACTTGACCGTTAATGGAAATTTTATTACATTGTGTATTGGCCTTGTTATAACGTTTAAGTCAAATGCTTATAAAGTATCCTCATTTCTTGTGGAGCGGGCCGAATCCCTCAGTAGTAGATAAATACATCTATGGATTGTGCCGCACGTCCCTCGATACTGTACACGTTATTCTGGATCGGACTGTACGACCTCGACATAAATTGTTCTTAATATTACTCGGAGTCTAATCACGTGATATTACCTTGTGGCTTGTGAGGTTAAAAATAGTAATGGCAGGAATTTACTTGGGATTTATTAGTTTGTGAAAGAATGATTTGTTCATTCTTGTTAATGAGTTATTATTATTAATTAAACAACCCATGTTTATTTAGAATCTCTATATTCATATTGTTAGCCCATAGTAAGTGTCAAGTCGACCCCGTCACTACTTCTTCGAGGTTAGACTTGATCCTTACTGGGTATATGTTGTTTATGTACTCACGCTACACTTTTGCACTGACCGTGCAGGATCTAAGGCAGGTGCATCTGGCGATCATACCGGCGCGCATCCCCGTTACCTGGAGGCCTAATGGTGAGCTGCTTCCTGAGCCGTTCCGTAACACCTAGAGTCTTTCCTTTGCATTTATTTCTGTCTGTTTTCATCTCAGACAATAGCTAGAGTTTTTTATAATCTATTAGTGCCCATACGCTTGTGACACCAGGTCTTGGTACACACACTAGCAAACACATGGTTTTGGATTAGTCTATTGTTATGATTTCACTCAGCTGCTTTCATTTATTTATCTAAAATTTGATGCATCCTAATAATTTAGTTAATGGATTTTAATTAGTTGGAAATTTATTAAAAGAGAAAATCACGTGGTTAATTCACTGTTGGATTGCCTAGCAGTTGCGCTAGGCGCCATCACGGCCTTTAAAAAAATTGGATCGTGACAACATGGTATCAGAGGTCTAGGTTCACGTAGGTCTCACAAGTTTTGAGAAAGCCTAATAGAGTCTTGCAGATCGGTGCAGAGACGTCCGTACTTATCTTCAGGAGGCTATAGGGTGTTAGGAAACTACTCTTTCTTCATCTCCTATCGTACAGTTGATGTGGTACTAAGTATCTTCGCCTTATTCTCTTACAGATGGTGAGAACGCGCGCATTGGATGTTTCAGACCATGAAGGAGCTGATCCCCATGTTGCTAGAGGTAGAGGGAGGGCTCCGGCTCGTGGTAGAGGATGAGGACGTCCCAGAGTTGCTCTAGCTATATCACTAGTGGATCCAGTTGGGGATCCTATTATTGAGGAGCAGGGCGAGGTGCCTGCAATAGAACCAGCCTTGGTAGATTTCATGTCAGCACCGGGGTTCCAGGAGGTTATGGGACGCATGTTGCGGTTCATGGATTCTATGACTCAGACTGGTTTATTTCTAGCAAACCTAGCCACATCTTAGGTGGGAGGGGGGCACAGACCCCTACCGCTAAGGCTTCAGGGCCTGAAGCTGCCATGTATCAGATCCTGGGCGCACTACCCGTGGGCGAAGCCCGGCAAATAGCAGCTGCTATACCTGATTCAGACCAGCTGCGATCGACGAGCCACAAAAGCTATTGGAGAGATGGACCAGGCTTCATCCTCCTGTCTTTGAAGGTGAGCGACATGAGGACCCCAGGACTTTATTGATCGGTGCAGGGACAGACTGCACAACATGAGGATATTGGATTCCCATGGGGTGGATTTTTCTACTTTCTAGCTGGAGGGCAGGGCCCCTAGGTGGTGGAAATCATATCTTCTCGGCAGACCAGCATATTCTCCTCCCATGACTTGGGATCCGCTCACCCGTATTTTTTTGGATAAGTATATTTCGCCCTCTTAGAGGGAAGAGTTACAGTTTCAGTTCGAGCAGCTCTAGCAGGTTCAGATGTCAGTGACTGACTATGAGGCAAGGTTATCTGAGTTGTCTTACCATGCACTTATGATACTTCCTACTGACGCAGAGAGAGTTCAGAGGTTTGTTGCAGGTTTGCACAGTATTATTCAGGCCACTATGGCCCGAGAGGTTGAGATGAGCACTTCTTATGAGCTAGTTGTAGAGTTCAGAGGTTCCCCAACTGGCGGGAGAGGTCGGTTTGTGAGGGGTCAGTCTAGCAGGCCCACATATCCAGCACCGCCATCTCCTCGGGCTGATCTAATGCGAACTTATTTGAGCACCATGCCAGAAAGTTCCTACCGCCCACCAGCTATTCAGGGTTCCTCTAGTGGATACTCAGGCCATCAGGGTCACACTTCATATCAGCATTCCACCATGCCGAGAGTTTGTTTCGAGTGCGGGGATCTCAGTCATGTGCGGAGGTTCTACCCCAGGATTCGGGGAAAGGTAGTGTAGGAGGGTCAGCAACCTATGATTATAGCACCAGCTATCCCACCAGCCGTTTGGCCGCCCAAAGGCGGAGGGATGGTGGGTAAGGGCCGTCCTAGAGGTGGAGGTCAGATTGGTGGAGGCCATCTAGGTGGCGCTCTACCTAGGTTCTATGCATTTCCAGCCAGAGCAGATGCAATGGCCTCAAATGCTATGATCACAGGTATTATTTCTATTGACGGTAGGGATGCTTCAGTGCTATTTGATCCAGGGTCTACATATTCATATGTTTCATCTTTGTTTGCTCATTTTCTAGGTATTCCTCGTGAGTCCTTGGGTACTCTTGTTTATGTGTCTACTCATGTGGGCGATTCCGTTGTTGTGCATCGGATCTATCGGTCCTGCATTATTACTTTCTGTGGTTATGAGACTAAAGCGGACCTTTTGTTGCTCGATATGACCAACTTTGAGGTCATCCTGGGCATGGACTGGTTATCTCCATATCATGTCATACTTGACTATCATGCCAAGACTAATACCTTGACGATGCCAAAGTTTCCTAGATTGGAGTGGAAGAGTTCGTTTATCAGTGCATCTAGTTGGGTCATCTCTTTTCTGAAGGCCCGACACATGGTCGAGAAGGGTTGTTTGGCTTATCTAGCTTATGTTCGAGATACTACTGCAGAGGCTCTGGCGATTGATTCAGTGCCCGTAGTCTGGGAATTCTCCGATGTGTTTCCTTATGATCTTCCAGGCATTCCACCAGATCCTGATATTGACTTCTCTATTGATTTAGCTCCAGGTACCCAACCTATCTATATCCCACCGTACCGCATGGCTCCGAAAGAGTTGAAGGAGTAGCAGGAACATCTCGAGGAGTTGTTATCAAATGGGTTCGTCATACAGAGTGTGTCACCTTGGGGTGCACAAGTGTTATTTGTGAAGAAGAAAGATGAGACTGTGTGAATGTGCATTGCCATCGGTTGAACAAAGTTACCATCAAGAACAAGTACCCGTTGACGCATATCGATGACTTGTTTGACCAGTTGTAGGGTGACAGGGTGTTCTCTTAGATCGACTTGAGATCCTAGTACCATCAATTGAAGATTCGGGATTCGAATGTTACGAATACTGCATTGCGTACTAGAAATGGACATTATGAGTTTTTAATGATGTCCTTCGGTTTGACTAACACCCCGGTGGCGTTTATGGATTTGATGAACCGAGTGTTCAGGCCATATATTGATTCGTTTGTTATTGTCTTCATCGTTGACATTTTGATCAACTTGCGTAGCATGGAGGAGCACGAGTAGTATTTGAGAGTGGTGCTTCAGAACATGCGGGAACAAAAGCTATATGTCATGTTCTCCAAGTGTGAGTTTTGGCCAGATTTTGTAGCATTATTGGGGCATGTTATATCAGGCAAGGGTATTAAGGTTGATCCCAAGAAGATTGAGGTAGTTCAGAGTTGGCCTTGTCCTACCATAGTGACTGAGATGAGGAGCTTCCTGGGGTTAGTAGGTTATTATCGTCCGTTTTTGGAGGGATTTTTATTTATTCCAGCACCTTTGACTAGATTGACCCAGAAGGGTGCTCCGTTCTGATGGTCCGATGATTGTGAGTCGAGCTTTCAGAAGCTCAAGACCGCCTTGACTTTAGCACCAGTGTTAGTGTTGCCTTCCGGTTCAGGGATGTATACTATGTATTGCGACATTTCACGCGTTGGTTTGGGTTTCATATTGATGCAGGAGGGGCGAGCTATTGCATATGCTTCATGTCAGCTGAAGTCCCACGAGAAGAACTACCATGTACATGATTTGGAGTTGGCCGCGATTGTTCATACTCTTAAGATCTGGAGGAATTATGTTTATGGGGTGTCCTGTGAGGTTTACACCGATCAGCGCAGCTTGCAGTATTTGTTCAAACAGAGGGATCTCAATTTGAGGCAGCACAGGTGGCTTGAGTTACTAAAGTACTATGATATTAACATCCTTTATCATCCGGGAAAAGTGAATATAGTTGCGGATGCCTTGAGTAGAAAGATCGAAAGTATGGGTAGTTTGGCATTCATTTCAGCAGAGCAGAGGCCACTACCTTTAGACATTCAGTCCTTGGCTAACAGACTTGTGAGGTTGGATATTTCAGAGCTCAGCCGAAATCTTTCATGCATCGTCGCTCAGTCTTCACTATTCGAGTAGATCAAGGCTCGTCAATTTGATGATCCGCACTTGTTGATTCTAAGAGAGACAATACTACAGGGCAGTGCCAAAGAGGTTTCTCTTGGTGGGGATGGTGTTCTGAGACTCCAGGGTCGTTTATGTGTTCCTATTGTTGATGGCTTGAGAGAGAAGATTTTAGAGGAGGCACACAGTTCTCGGTATTCTATTCATCCAGGTGCTACGAAGATGTATCGCGACCTAGGGTAGCATTACTGGTGGCGGCGGATGAAGACGGACATAGTTGAGTATGTGGAGAGATGTCTAAGTTGTCAGCAGGTTAAGTATGAGCACCAGAGGCCAGGTGGCCTACTTCAGCAGATGACTATACCTGCGTGGAAGTGGGAGCGCATTACTATGGACTTCGTAGTTGGGTTGCCGCGGACCTTGCGGAAGTTTGATGCAGTTTGGGTCATTGTCGACATGTTGACCAAGTCGGCACACTTCATTCTAGTTTTGACCACATACTCTTCAGAGATGTCGGCCAAGATTTATATTCAGGAGATTGTTCGGTTTCATGGTGTACCTATTTCCATTATATCAGATAGAGGTACTCATTTTACTTCACATTTTTGGAGAGCAGTACAAAGTGAGTTGGGGGCCCGTGTAGAGCTCAGCACAACCTTTCATCCGCAAATAGACGAGTAGTCAGAGCGGACAGTTCAGATCTTGGAGGATATGCTCAGGGCATGTGTGATTGACTTCGAAGGGCAGTGGGATCGATTCTTGCCTTTGGCCGAGTTTGCTTACAACAATAATTATCAGTCTAGCATCGAGATGACTTTATTTGAGGCTTTATATGGTTGGCGATGTCGTTCGCCCATCGGATGGTTTGAGCCCGGCGAGGCTAGGTTATATGGTACTGATTTGTTAAAGGATGCCTTAGAAAAGGTAAAGTTGATTCAGGAGCGACTTCGCACAGCACAGTCCAGACAGAAAATTTACGCGGATCAGAAGGAACGTGATTATATTTTATGGTGGGCGAGAAAGTTCTCTTGAAGGTCTCGCCGATGAAGGGGATCATGAGTTTCGGAAAGAAGGGCAAGTAGAGCCCAAGGTTTATAGGTGCGTTCGAGGTGTTGAGATGAGTTGAGAAGGTTACATATGAGCTTGCTTTACCTACCAGTCTATCGGGAGTTCATCCGATTTTCCACGTGTCTATGCTTCGGAGGTATCATGTCGATAGGTCATGTTGGTCTACGTCACGGTTCAGTTAGATGAGAGCCTGGGTTATGAGAAGGAGCTAGTTGCCATTGTTGACAGACATGTTCGCTAGTTGAGGTCCAAGAAGATTTTTGCAGTAAAAGCTCAGCGGAGGGGTCAACCAGTCGAGGAGGCAACTTGGGAGACCGAAGAGGACATGCAAAGTAGATATCCACACTTATCTAGCACTCGAGGTATGATTATAGACCTGTTCGAGGATGAACGTTCATTTAAGAGGTGGAGAATATAACGACCCGAGTGGTCGATTTGATTTATAGGCCCCCTTCCCCTATATAAAACTCTTTATGATTTGCAAGGATGGTTATTTCGGGATTTGGAAGGGTTCGGGTTGAAATCGGAACACTTGGTTCCTTGGTTTGGATTTTATAGGCTAAGTTTGACTTTGGTTAATATTTTGAGAAAACAACCTCGTAATCGAGATTTGGCAGTTCCAATAGGTTTGTATGATGATTTTGGACTCGGGCGTATGTTCGTATCGGGTTTTGGATAACCCGGGAGCGTTTCAACGCTTAATATTGAAAATTGGCTTATTGAAGGTTTAAAAGTTCTTTAAATTTGGTTTGGAGTATGTTGTGGTGTTATCGAGGTTCGTTTGGGAATCCGAGCTTGATAATAGTTACATATGGTTATTTAAGACTTGTACACAAAATTCGGTGTCATTCTGAGTAGTCTAAGGACGATTCGGTGCGTTCGGAGCGAATTGGAAACTCGAAGTTCATAATTTGGTTCAATTTGATTTTGGGGTGTAATTCTTAGTTTCATTGTTGTTTTACGTGTTTCGAGAGTTTGAGCAGGTCCTTATTATGTTTATGGACTTGTTGATGCATTTGGATGGGGTCCCGAGTGGCTCGGGTGTGTGTCGGACCACCCGGAGCTAAGTTGGAAAAACTAGATTTTCCAGTTCTGGTTTCCTTCTTCGCGAACGTGGAAGGACCTTTGTATTCGCGATGAAGGAATTGGGATGGGGGAATTTTGTGCTTCGCGTTAGCATGATGGGGTCCGCATAAGCAAAGGGTAAGGCGAGTTGGGTAGGGGGTGGCACCATTATTCTTCGCGTTCGCGTAGGGCAGGGCAAGTAAGCCTCCGCGTTCGTGAGGCCTTGGCCGCGTTCGTGATGGACAATTTTTTGGGCCTGGACCATTTGCTTTTGCGAACCCGAGGCCCTTTCCGCTTTTGCATAGAAGGGGGCAGCTTGGCAGAACATTTTAAAGCGGGACTTAGGCTATTTTTGAGTTCATTTATTACACACTTGGGCGATTTTAGAGCTTTAAAGAGGGGGATATCCACCTAGCTATTAAAGGTAAGTAATTCCTACCCAGTGTAAGTTTAATACATCGATTATGGGTAGATTTTAACATGAAAAATTGTGGGTTTAGTTGAAAAACCTAGATTTTGATAAAAATGGGATTTAAGCACGAATATGGTCATGGAATTGAGTGAAAGTTATATATTTGAGTTTGTGAGGTTATGAGTATTAACTTTCTTCGAAAATTTCTAGAATCCGAGCACGTGGACTCGGGGATGAATTTTATTAATATTTCAATTTGGGTTGGGTAAGCACTCTAATAGTTAGAATATGAACTTTTGAATATGTGTTGATTAGTTTATATAACATTTGACTAGTTTTGGATTGTTCGGCACTGAGTTGAGGCTTTAGAACGTAATTGTGGGTCAGAAAGTGAATTTCGAGACAAGGCAGGTCTCTTGTCTAACCTTCTAAGAAGGAACTTGCCCTATAGGTGATTTAAATTAATATGTGCTTCTAATTGTGGGGGCTACATACGCACGGGGTGACGATTGTCCGTGCGTAGCTACTATTTATGCTTATGGCTGGGTAGTTTAGGACCCAAATCTTGAATTTCTTGTAATGTCTGCACCCTACTTGTCAATTTAAGTGCTGAAATAATATTAGAACTTGGTAGAGGAATTTGTAAGAGACCGAATTTCACTTACTTGAAATTTTAGCAGATTACTTGAACGTTAATGTAAATTTTATTACATTGTGTATAGGACTTATTTTAACGTTTAAGTCAAGTGCTTATAAAGTATCCTCATTTCTTGTGGAGCGCACCGAACGCCTCGACAGTAGATAGATGCATCTATGGATTGTTCTGCACGTCCCTCGACACTGTACACGTTATTCTAGATCGGGTCGTACAACCTCAGCATAAATCGTTCTTAATATTACTCGGAGTCTAATCATACGTGATATTACCTTGTGGCTTGTGTGGTTACAATTATTAATGGCAGGAATTTACTTGGAATTTATTAGTTTGTGAAAGAATTATTCGTTCCTGCTTGTTAATGAGTTATTATTATTAATTACACAACCCATGTTTATTTAGAATTTCTGTATTCATATTGTTAGCCTATAGTAAGTGTTGAAGTCGACCCCTCATCACTACTTCTTCGAGGTTAGACTTGATCCTTACTAGGTACGTGTTTTTTATGTACTGACGCTACACTTCTGCACTGACCGTGCAGGATCTGAGGCAGGTGCATCTGGCGATCATACCGGCGCGCATCCCCGTTACCCGGAGGCCTGTGAGATGCTTCCTCAGCTGTTCTATAGCACCTAGAGTCTCTCCTTTGCATTTATTTCTGTCTAATTTCATTTTGGACTGTAGCTAGAGTTTTGTATAATTCATAATTGGGGATTTTGACTACATATTAGCGCCTTTTAGCTTTTGTTTTAGTGTAAAAGCACTATGTTCCCGAAACTGATGAAAAATGTGAAAAATTACAGGAATGTTGGAAGTTAGACTCCCGAGATGAAATCCGAATAAAAAAGGAGTGATCTAAACACAAGGAAATAAATGGCACATAAGCTCACAAAGTGCGGACCGCGGAATTTCATCCGCGACTGCAATCAATGAAGGAAATCTCAACAGACTTTCTAGAAAACTGCGGACTGCACAGGAATTGAGCGGCCACAAAGACGAGCTTGAGGTCAACTTCAGAGGTTGTGAAAATTACCAAGTTCCGAGTCCCTCCGAATTGCGAACTGCACAAGAATTGTGCGGCTGCATAAGAAGTGCCATGCGGCCGCAAAAGTAAAGATTCGGAACGCAGAAGACCAGGTTGCGGCCGAAGTGCCAAATCTACGGACCGCAGAAACATTGCCTCGCGGTCGTAGTTCAGAATTGTGCGGTCGCAGAATCCCAGCTCCTGCAAGATGAAGAATTCTACGGACCGCACATGGAATTGTGCGGCCGCAGAACCTACCGAAGGGATTTTTTGTCCGAAATTTCCAGCCTTGTATAAATATACGAGTTTCACAAAATTAGGTCAAATTTTGACATCAGCAAGTCCTGTAGTCGTTTTTGTTTGCCTCTTTTGGACGTTTTCTATATTTTGGAATATTTTACTATTTATTTATCATATTAACGTTACAATATGAGTTTAATTAGTATCTCTTCTTCTATTTCTTCTATTTCAAGCATGAGTAGCTAGGTTTTTACTAGGGTTGTGACCCAACCCTAGTGTGTAAACCTTATAGGTATCTAATTTAGTGCTTATTTATGATAGTGTTTATTACTTAGCCTTGTTCATGCTTTAATTTGCGTGGTTGCAAATATTAGTTCATACCTATTTGACTTCGTCTCTACTTGAGAAATAGAGACTTCGTATAAGAAAACCTTGCTAACAAGAAATTGGGTCAATCAAGAGATTGATTAACCCAATAAGGGTTCAACTTGGAGACAGTAATAACCCGAATTGAGCTTTTATCAACCGTTTTGTGCGATACCCATTTGGACTTGAGAAAGACAAATTGGTCAATATCACTCTTTGACCGAGAGGTATTGAGTGGGTCTTGAGAGTTGATAGCTATAATACACCCCGATCAACAAAACAAACATTAAGATTTTTATCTTATTAGGCGAACATCTAGGTGATGGTCATAGCCCTAGGCTTTTTACAACCTTGAAAAATAACAAAAATAATTATCCTAGTCTTATTACTTTACTTTACAATCTTTAGTTTTAAAGTAGAAATAGAAACAAAACCAATTTGTGGAAGTGCAAATTAAGATAGTTGAAATTCACGCATTAGAATATATACTCTTAACTCCCATCTAGTTCCCTGTGGATTCGATCCCGACTCTTTGTTGGGTTACTATAATTGCAATTGACCATTGCATACCTTGTTTTGAGGTGTGCATTATGCACGATAAAGGTAAACTTTTGGTGCCGTTATCGGGGAGTTAAAAATGGTGTTAGCTATATATTTGGGTGTGTTTTTGGAATATCTTCTATTCCTTCCTTGTCACTAACGTGTTTGAGAAATTATAGGTGCAATCGTGGCAAACAATGAGATAGGAAACATTGCTTTGGGGGATTTAGATGTTGAGGATGATCAAATGGATGAGGCTCCTCTTAATCTTCAAGCCAATAGACGAGGCCGAGTGCCTCATGACAATGCACCCGTTCCACCCCCACCTCCACCACGAGTGGCTCCACACCGGTGTTTCCGAATGAAATATATGCAAGTGCAATAGTCCTTCCCCGTATGAGGGCAGACAACTTTCAAATAACCAATGTGGTGCTCACTTTGCTCGAGAAATGAGGGCTCTTCACCGGTGCTCCGGGTCAAAATGCATATAAATATTTGAAGGGGTTCGTGGATACGTGTTGGGGAAGTAAATAAACAAATGTCTCTGAGGATACTTTGAGGATAAGGCTTTTTCCCATCTCTCTACCGGGGAAAGCTTTAGATTGGTTGAAAGGTTTTCCAAACCATTCCATTCATACTTGGGATGAATTGGCAGAGAAATTTATTTCTAAGTACTTCTCTCCCGGGCACATGTCTGTACTTCGGGATGAAATTCTGGCATTCAATCAAGAGCCCAATGAACCACTACACGAGATATGGGAACAATATAGAACAATGGTTAAAGAGTGTCTCAACAACGATATCACGAAGAACATGATTCAACAAACTTTCTATCAGGGGACTAACACAACCAACCAATGTTTAGTGAATCAACTTGCCAGCGGGAACTTCATGACTACGCCTTATGCGGAGGCGTTTGATATTTTGGATGAAATGGAGGACACTTCATCGGCGTGGAAATTCCAGGCTAATGTTCCACAAGGTGATCCCAATGTAATTCACCTTCACAAAGAGTTGCATGACCATGGGCAAGCCATAGTCGAATTGACTACCACCATTAACCAATTGGAAAAGTCTCAACTTCAACAAGTGAAAAACCCGAGGCAAGTCAATGCAATAGAGGGAGTAAGCATGATGGTGAACAAGTAGAGAACAATGGGTCCGCAAGTGCAACAAAGAGTGGATAATTTTGTGCAAGAATATAGTGGGTTTGATCAAGATGTCTCGTACAATGACCAAGAATAAGAGGTACAACATGTGAAAAACTTTCAAAGGAAAAGAAACAACTTTCAAGGCCCAAGCCAACAACAATGGCAACCTCAAAACAATCAAGGAAATTAGAATTCTCACAACCAAGGTAATTGGAGCGGTGGAAACAATCAAAGCACATGGAATAACAACAACAATCAAGGAAATTGGAGTGGTGGCAATAATCAAGGTAATTGGCATAACAACAATAACCAAGGCAATTGGGGAGGTAACAATAAAGGCGAATGGAGTAACAATCAACAAAATCAGGGGTCGACTTTTCAAAGGCCCCGATTTATCAACAACCGAGAAACCCACTTCCTTATCCTTCCCATGGTCCTAGTTCTTCTAATTATGAAATGGGGAAAATGAGAACACGTTCAAGAAAATTATGGAGAAGAATGACGATTCCGATGCCCAACTTGCCTCAAACAACACATCGATCCGCAACTTAGAAGAGCAAATGGGGAAAACCTCTCAAGCTCTAAATTCTCATCCTAAGGGGGAACTACCAAGTGACATGGTGGTGAACCCAAAGGGTGGGAACAACACGGGGTATGCCATGACCGTTACTACAGGAAGTGGAAAAGGCGGGAATGCACCCACCTCAAGTCAAAGGCAACCTTTGGATGATGAGCAAGTGGTACAAGAAGAAGAAGTCCCGAGAAATATAGTGGAAGTAAATGATGAAGCGCGAATTGATATTTATGACAATGTGAAAGAGACTCAAGAGGAAGTGAACCCGTCTAGGGATCATGTTATTGACATAGCGGAACCGACAGTGCAAAGGCTAAGGCACCATTGCCTAAGACTCCTCCTCCATATCCTCAAAGTCTTGCCAAGAAAAATGGCGAGTATCAATTCAAAAAGTTCATTGAAATTATGAAGAGTCTCTCGATAAATATGTTGTTAGTTGAGGTGCTAGAACAAATGCCTGGTTACGCAAAGTTTATGAAAGATTTTGTGACAAAGAAGCAGTCGATAGATTTTAAAACTATCAAAGTCACTCATCAAGTGAGTGCAATTGTGCATTCAATGGATCCTAAATTGGAAGATCCCGGTGCTTTCATAATCCCTTGTACCATTGGAAGTGCCAAGTTTGCTAAAGCTCTTTGTGATCTTGGGGCAAGTATCTATTTGATGCCCTATTCGATTTTTAAGATTTTGGAAATTGGGAAACCAAGATCCACATCTATGAGATTACAAATGGCCGACCGTACCATGAAGAGACCGTTAGGGATGATTCAAGATGTATTGGTTCGTGTTGATAAATTCATTCTTCCGGCAATTTTGTTATTCTTGATTTTGAAGTGGACTATGAGGTGCTGATTATTCTTGGAATACCTTTCCTTGCTATAGGGAAGGCTCTTGTTAATGTGGAAGCTGAAGAATTCACTTTCCGGGTGGGTGATGAAAATGTGGTAATCCACGTGCCAAATAACAATGAAGTGTGTTCTTTCGTGGACTTGGTGACCGATGTGATTGTTGATGATACATGTGCCATGATCAATGTGGGTGATATGTTGGAGGCCATCTTGCTCAACTTTGATGATGATGAGATGGATGGCTTCATGGAATGTGTGAACTCTTTGCAAGGAATGGGGTCGTACAATTATGCACCCTAGAAACTTTCCTTGGATCTTAAAAATAGGAAAACTCCTCCTACAAAGACTTCAGTTGAAGAGCCTCCCACCTTGGAGTTGAAGCCATTGTCTCCACATCTTCGGTATGAATTTCTTGGCCCTTGTTCTACTTTACCGATTATTCCTTCTTCTTGTTTGACTAACGTGCAGGTTGACTCTACATTAGCGGTGCTCCACAAGAGGAAGAAGGCTATTGGGTGGGAATTTGCGAATATTCGGGGAATAAGCCCCAAATTTTGCATGCACAAGATTAACTTGGAAGAAGATGCCAAACCATCTATTGAACATCAAAAGTGACTCAATGAAGCTATGCAATACGTGGTCAAAAAGGATATTATCAAGTGGTTGGATTCCGGGGTTGCTTACCCTATTTTTGATAATTCATGGACTTCTCCGGTGCAATGTGTCCCAAAGAAAGGGGGAATGACGGTGGTCACCAATGACAAGAATGAGTTGATTCCCATAAGAACGGTGACTAGGTGGAGAGTGTGTATGGATTATCAAAAGCTAAACAAGGTCACAAGGAAGGATCATTTTCCACTTCCCTTCCTTGACCAAATGCTTGATAGGTTGGCTGGCCGTGCTTTCTAGATGGATATTCGGGCTACAACCAAATTCTCATTGCTCTGGAGGATCAAGAGAATACAACTTTTACATGTCCCTGTGGTACTTTTTCTTTCAAGAAGATGCCATTTGTTTATGTAATGCACCTACGACTTTTCAAAGGTGTATGATGGCGATCTTCACGGACATGGTAGAGGACTACCTTGAAGTTTTCATGGATGACTTCTCCATGGTTGGGGATTCCCTTGATGACTGCTTAGCAAATTTGGATACAATACTCAGGGTGTGAAGAAACAAACTTGGTGCTAAATTGAGAGAAGTGCCATTTCATGGTCGAGGAAGGAATTGTCCTTATCCACAAGATATCAAAGAATGGCATAGAAGTCGTCAAGGCAAAGATTGAGGTGATTTCTAAACTTCCACCTCCAACTTTGGTGAAAGGCGTGCAAAGTTTCTTAGGTCACATCGAGTTTTACCGGCGCTTCATCAAGGATTTCTCTAAAGTGGTGAACCCGTTCTGCAAGATCTTAGAGACAGATACTAAGTTTCACTTCAATTATGATTGCATGAGAGCCTTTGAATTGCTAAAGTTCAAGTTGACAACCACTCATATTATCACCGATCCTAATTAGAGTATCCCTTTTGAGCTCATGTGCGATCCTAGCGACGTAGCAGTTGGGCCTATTTTGGGGCAACGTATCAACAAAATTTTTCATCCGGTCTACTATGCTAGTAAAACCATGAATAGTTCCCAAGTCAACTACACCATTACGGAGAAACAGCTCCTTGCCATTGTGTTTGTAATTGAGAAGTTTCGCCCGTACTTGATGGGTGCAAAGGTTATTGTTCATACGAATCATGCCACACTTTGCTATATTATAAGCAAGAAAGATTCAAAAGCTCAGTTGATGAGATGGGTGCTATTGTTGCAAGAGTTTGATATTGACATCCAAGATAGAAAAAGGGAGTGAAAATCAAGTGGTGGACCACTTGTCTCATTTGGAGGAGGAGGGGAGGCCGCATAATGGCCTTGAAATCAATAACTCCTTTCCTTTGAGTAATTCTTGGCTATTTCAATGAAGGAGGTTCCATGGTTCGCGGATCTAGCAAACTTCTGTGTGTGTGGAATTGTCCCGGATGAGTTATCTTCAAATCAAAGGAAGAATCTCAAACATGATTGTCGAGATTATTATTGGAATGTGACATACCTTTTCGAATTTGTACGATTAGGGTAATTAGAAGATGTGTGCCGGAATAAGAGCAAAGTGATATTCTTGGGGCTTGCCATTCTTCGCCTTATGGTGGTCACCATGGCGGAGCAAGAACGACGTCCAAAGTGTTAAGTTGAGGTTTCTATTGGACCACTCTTTACAAATATGAAATTGATGTGGTGAAAAGATGTGATGAATGTCAACGGGCTAGTGGAATCTCGAAGAAGAATGAAATGCCTCTCACTACTATTTTGGAGATTGATATCTTTGATGTGTGGTGTATTGACTTCATGGGTCCTTTTTGTGAGTTTTTGTGGAAACACCTATATCTTGGTCGCATTTGATTATGTGTGTAAATGGGTTGAGGCCATAGCTCTACCCAACAATGAAGCAAGAATGTGGTGGCATTCTTGAAGAAGAATATTTTCACAAGGTTTGGTACTCCGCGGGCTAGCATAAGCGCATGGGGGGTCGCATTTTTGCAACAAGGCTTTTGACACTTTACTTAGAAAGTATGGTGTTACTCATAAAGTTATGAATCCTTATCATCCACAAGCTAGTGGTCAAGTGGAAGTCTCCAACTGGGAGATCAAGAGTATCTTGTCTAAAACAGTGAATGCTAACCGGAAGGATTGGTCAAATAAGCTTGATGATGCATTATGGGCTTGTCGGACTGCTTTCAAAACTCCTATTGAAATATCTCCATATCGATTGGTGTTCGGTAAAGCTTTTCATCTCCCAGTGGAACTTGAGCAGAAAGCCATGTGGGCTCTAAAGAAGTTGAATCTCGATTGGGATGCAACCGCTAACTTGAGGGTTGCACATTTGAATGAATTGGATGAGTTCCGGTACCATGCCTATGCAAGTTCATCCTTGTAAAAAGAAAAGATGTAGTACCTTCATGACAAATACATTTGGAACAAAGAGTTCAAGGTGAGCGATCTTGTTTTGTTGTTCAACTCACGGTTGAGTATGTTTCCCGGAAAGATGAAATCTAAATGGAGCGGCCCCTTTGAAATCGTGGGTGTGATGCCTTTTGGTGCATTGAACTTGAAGAACAAAAACAGTGAAGTATTCCGAGTCAATGGACACCGGGTGAAGCACTATTTTGGAAAATTTGGTGATGGCCACGTTGTGGCGGTGATTCATTTCAAATGATGGTAATCTGCGTCGTGCCACGCCATTAAATTAGGCGCTTCTTGGGAGGCAGCCCATGTTTCTTTTCTTCTTTTGTAGATAGGTGTTATTTTTATGCTAACTGGATTTGAAGTGTGTTGCAGGAATGAGTGTGTTTTACAGGAATTGTGCCCAAAAATTTGGTTAAGTGTGGAAGGAATTGTGGAACACAATTTTATTGTGCAGACCGCATAATTATGGTTGCTACAGCAAAAGGTTCTCTACGGTTGCACAATTATATTGCGGTCCGCACAAACTGAAGGTGAAGAATGACAACTCTCTGAAGTTGGTCTGTCAGAGAAATGGTCGATCTGCGGCCACAACACGAATTCTGCGGTCCGCAACAAAATCTGCGGCCACACACCAAATTCTGCGGACCGCAAAAATGCAAGGGCAACTGGGCCCTTAGGTAACAGAGTGCAGACCGCAACTGAAATTTTGCGGCAACACTCACATCTCTTTCCCTTGCTAGAGACAGTTTAGACTAAATAGAGGGGCTAGGGCACTGTTCCCCTTTTTTCTCTCACTGAGCTCACAAATTGCACCAAAGTGAAATTTCTTGTTAATTTGTCTACCTGCACGCCTAGCCACTATTGACCACTCATCTCTTGCACTCATTCACAACTGGTATGCTTCATCATATTGATTAGTTTCTTTTAATTTTTAGATTTTTAGTGAAAATATGGTATTTGTTTGTTGAATCTATTTGAACAACCATGTTGGGTAAATATATAGTGGGTAGACTGGAAAATGCTCTAAAGGGAATGGGTAAATAGATTTTCATGCTTAGATGTTGTGTCCATGTCAAATTGTGTAAAAATTTCAAGTCCTAGGTAAAAAGACCATCTTTTCGTAATTGTTAGAATCTACTGTCGCACAGGTAATTGTGCGGTCCACAAAAGTTACAGTCTAGGGTACTATAGTAAGGCATGGTTCTGCAGTCACAATGAAAAATGTGCGGACCGCAGAAATCCTATTGCAGCCACAGAACAACTTATATCCTGTGATCAGAGAGTTTTCAATTTGGTGACTCTCATGTGCGGCCGCTAGACAAATTGTACGGATCACAGAAAACTGGTTGCGACCGCAAAATAGCCAATTCTCTGTCATCAGAGAGTTGGCATATTGGTGATTTCTGAATTGCATTCGCAATAAGAAAAGTGCATACTGTAATCCCTTTTTGCGGTCGCACTGGAAAATTATGCGGTCCGCAATGCTCATTCTGCCACCGCAATGACAATTCTGCAGACCGCAACTCCCTAACCTGCAAGCATGATTCTGCTGTGTTTTCCACTGTATCCCCTAGTGTGTCCTTACATTCATTTTGTGTCTAAACTTGAATTGAAACTAACAATCTCCTTTGCTTGGTACAGAACATGGTTCAATCGAGAGGTAGAGGCGACACTTCAAAAGGAAGGGGTAACCCTTAACAGATGAGGAAAGAGACCATTTCCTAGTTCCCAACAACATGAAAGCGGAAAGAAGTTAGCAGTCGGTAGAGGAGAGGTGCAGACCTCTCGGAGACCGGTTCGTATGTACCATCTAGGGACGTGTCAAAGGGCAACTCAACCTCAGTTCATAAGCAGTCGACCGTCCAATCAAGGCCTCTGGGGAGATATCAGCTCAAGGATGAGCTGTCTTCATCAAATAGAACCTCCGAGGGTTCGGAGGGTGCCAGTCAGGCTTCTGATCCTTCCACTACACATGTCCCTAGGACACCAGAGACATCAGTTCAGGACATCCCAGATGATGGCCGAGAGGGAGATGCTACAGTTGCCGGCCTTGAGCGGTCGAAGAAGAAAGAGGCGTGGGAGGATCGGTTCGTCAGTTTGGCTACTTTCTCTAGCTTCCGTGAGTGGTGTCCAGTAAGGTCGCTCACTCTTGAGCGACAATTCCAGTTGAGAGATCTAGAAAAATACAATCATGCAGTTTTTAGGCAGTTTTGAGAGCGCAAGGGATGGATGTGGTTTACCTAGAGCGTGGTGGATGTAAGGTAATACCTTTGCGGGAGTTCTATGCCAATGTGGAACATATCAAGAAAGGGACAAAGGTAACTAAAGGGAGGAACCTCAAGGTGCGTTTTGATCAGCACACATTGAACACATACCTGGGGTTTGATGATGTCGAGCCCACAGAGTATTTAGAGAAATTTGCACTTGGGGATGCAGCTCGACCGTGGCTAGCTGAGATTCTAGCAGCTCCTGGGCCACCGCCACTATAGATCACAACATGGGTGGCTATTCACAAAAACACTCTGAGTTTTGAAGCAAATGGGTGGTAGTCCTTTGTATGCAGCCGACTAGACCCGTGCCAAAATGAGATGTATCTTCTACTCCCGCGAGAAGTTCTAGTGTCTTCCATCATGGCCGGGTACCCTATCAATGTGGGTGCTGTGATGTCGGCCAACATCTCTGTGGTCGCCCAGCAATCTGACACATCCTACCCCTATCCCAACACCATTACTGAGTATCTTACGGATGCGAGGGTAGAGCCTAAGGACTTTGATATGAAGGTGCGGGTGAAGAAGCCCTTCTCATGGTACTCGTTGATGGATGCACACAACCTTAAGAGAAAGGGTCAGCCATCTACCACCACAAGCCAGTCTGATGATCCATCGGTGGCAACTGCAGAAGTAGTTGACGTTCCATCCACCTCGATCGAGCCTTCATCTAGTGCTGCAACTATGCCTCCACCACCATCCCCAGTTCCTTCAGCAGTCTCTATTATAGGTTCCGCCTCAGCTTTGAAAATACTGCTCCATTTTATGTGCTGCGCTTCTCCCTGACATTGGCGAGCCTCAATAACTAGATGCAGAAAGCTACTGTAAAGCTATTTGATTTATCCAGTACTATTGCAGCACAATCCTCCATTCCGGCACCTCAGATGCCCCCATCAGTGGAAGAAACATTGAAGAAGCTCCTGGAGAACCAGAACACAATTATGGCTACATTGGTGCAGCATGGGTCAGTAATAGAAGAGCTGGGCAAGGAAGTGAAGAAGATGAGAAAGTCACAGGCCTCCGAGAAGTCAGTGGACAAGCTCCGGAGATAGGTTACCAAGTTTGCAGAAGCTGGAGAAATTCCCTTTGACATGCTGATTGACCCACACTATCCAGGCACAGATCTTACAACACCTACAACACCAGCTGGCCAGTCTGAGGATCCAGACCTTACTGCTGACACTACCGAGGCAGTGCGTCATATATTCACCAACCCATTCACTCCAAGAGTTGAGGATGATGAGTCCAGTTGGATGAGAATGAGGTTGGTGACCCTGTTGTGGACACAGAGATGGCCAAGGAGTCATAGGAAGTTTTCTTCACTCTTACCCTTCATTTACTCTTATTTTGTTAAGCATTGGGGAAAATGCTTATTTTTAATGGGGGGGGGGGGTGGAGTTTATCTGATCTGATTTGATGATTCTGAGACAAATTGGTTTGTAATAACTTGACAATATTTTCTTCTTTTTCCTTATTTTGTATATGTTCTCTCTTTTCTTCTCTCATTATGTATATATAGTCTCTCATTATGTAAATTCGTTATTCTTTCGATAGTTTTTTTCTTTGTAGCTTCTTTATGTTTATTTTATTATTAGTTAGTGTTTAAATTAGTAACTTCCTTTTGAATTACTAGCTTCTTTTTTATTTACTAGCTTCTTTTTATGTTCTAGTAGATAATAAGCCTTTGGTTTTTTAATGCCACGGTTCTTTCCAAAGGTAATTTTTTCGTGTGAACCGGGTGACTCTTCCCAACGATGGATGGCGTGACAACCTTCGTAAGGGACTGATTCTGTTTTTTGTGTTTAGGTAATAATAGTAGTAGTAATGAATAAAAAGAACTAATTAAGTCATGTTCGAAGATTCAAACATGCTTCACTTGGTACCAACACACTTAACTGCGTGCTTATGATTAGAAACAAGGTTCTTGAAAGAAATAACTCTATTTAGTGACTTTGTGACTCTTGTGTTGACTTAGGCAATCATCGAGTGGTTTAATCGAACCATAGTGATTTTCAATCTTTAATGTGGTCATTGTGGGCCCTTGACTCTATCCTCTTTAACAATCCAGTTGCATGAGAGATGAGATGTTTTCTTTCTAGTCCAAGCACCCGTGTGAATAATCTAGAACTTGCCCCAAATGTGTTTCAAGGCAAAATCTTAAGTCTTGCTTGGCTTGAGAAATGATTGTAGGCTTTCCTTGACCCGCTTTAACTTTTCCATTGCCTAACAATGTTGTTATCCCTAGTCAACCCATTTGAGCCTCGAGCCTTTCTCATTTGATAACCAAGTTATGAGCCTTTAACTGTTTTGTCGTGACCCTCTCTTGGCACCCGAGCTTTTCTTAACACTCTTGTGAAAATAATTGGCTAAAAACGTAAGTTTAGGGGAGAGACGAGGAACTTGAAAGAGGTATCAAGGCACAAAAAGAGAAAATAAATGATGAGAAGGAAGGGCAATAAAAGGAAAGAACAAAAACAAAAACGCAAAAGAAAGTGAATAAGTGGAAAAGTTGAAGGGATTCAAATAAAGGTAATGATCCAAAACATGGAGAAATTAAAGAGGGAGAAAATAAATGTCATGATCAAGAAAGAGTGATGATAAGTCTCTCTAGTTACCCAAGGAAAATAAAGTTCCTCAAAAAGAATTGGCAAAGCATGAGTCGCGAACAAAAAAATGGAGTGCTTAAGAAAAGGTGAACCCACTCAACCATAGTGTATCCAAAATTAGTCTAAAAGCCTTCATTACATCCCGAAAAATCCCTACTTGATTTCAAGCTGAGTGAGCTTACATTATTGGCGATTTACATGAGGGGAAAGCCTATTGTACTCGAAGCCGTACTTGCGACATTCTCTTGAGAGGGATGAGTGAACCTTTAACAAATCTTTGGATTGAGTGCTAAAATTCTCAAGTGAGCTAGGCAAATGAAGAGTAGAGGAGGAGGAGTTTGTGATCCACAATGACCTACATGAGAGAGTGAGATTCCTTGATGAATAAAGTCAACTCTTGATGCTCAAGTGTCACATTAGAACTATATGTGAATAAAAGTTTAACTTGTCGCATTATTGATAATACATAAGTAGTGTGGGTAATTGCTGGTCCCAACTAATGTGTAAATGGATCACCTTTGACTGACTGAAATGATCCTTAACTTGTGGAGGTGGAACTATTTTGTTTGCTTGAGGAAAAACAAAAAATTAAGTTTGGGGGAGTTGATAAGTGGGTATTTTGACTACTTATTAGTTCCTTTTAGCTTTTGTTTTAGTCTAAAAGCATTGAATTATGTTCCCGAAACTAATGAAATGTGTAAAATTGCAGGAATGTTTGAAGTTGGACTCCCAAGATGAAATTCGACTAAAAAGGAGTGATCTAAACACAAGGCAATAAAAGGCACAGAAGCTCACAAAGTGCAGACCGCAAAATTCCATCTATGGCTGCAATCAATGAAGGAAATACGAACAGATTTTCTAGCAAACTGTGGACCGCACAGGAATTGTGCGGCCGCAAAAGACGAGCTTGAGATAAACTTCAGAGGGTGTGCAAATTTCCAAGTTTCGAGTTTCCCTTAGAGTTCCGGACTGCACAAGAATTGTGCGGCCAAAGAAGTAAAGATATGGACCATAAAATACCAGGTTGTGGTCACAATGCTAAAGATGTGGACCGCAAAAACATTGCCTCGTGACTGCAGTTCAGAATTATGCAGCCGTAGAACCCCATCTCCCGCAAGATGAAGAATTTTACGAACCACACATGGAATTGTGCGGCCGTAGAACCTCCCGAAGGGCATTTTTGTCTGAAATTTATAGCCTTGTATATATGGATGAGTTTCACAAAATTAGGTCAAGTTTTGACATCAGCAAGTCATGTAGCCGTTTTTCCCTCTTTTGGAAGTTTTCTATATTTTGGAGTATTTTACTATAGATTTTATCATTTTAAATTTACAATATGAGTTTAATTAGTATCTCTTCCTCTATTTCTTCTATTTCAAGCATGAGTAGCTAGGTTTTTACTAGGGTTGTGACCCAACCCTAGTGTGTAAACCTTATGGGTATCTAATTTAGTGCTTGTTTATGATTGGGTGTTTAATATTTAGCCTTGTTCATGCTTTAATTTGTATGGTTGCAATCATTAGTTCATGCCTATTTGACTTAGTCTCTACTTGAGAAAGAGAGACTTAGTCTAGGAAAAATTAGGTCAATGGAGAGATTGATTAACCCAATTAAAGGGTTCAACCTAGAGATAGTAATAACATGGATTGAGCTTTTATCAATCGTTTTGTGTGATACCTATTTGTACTTGAGAAAGCCAAATTGTGCAAATTCAATCTCTGACCGAGAGGTATTGAGTGGGTAACTGAGAGTTGATAGTTATAATATACCCCGATAAACAAAGAAAGCATTAAGGTTTTTATCGCATTAGGCGAACACCTAGGTGATGGTCATAACCATAAGCTTTTTCCAACCTTGAAAAACAACAAAAATAATTATCCTAGTCTCATTCCTTTACTTTACAATCTTTAGTTTTAAAATAGAAATAGAAACAAAACCAATTTGTGGAAGTGCAAATTTATAAAGTTCAAATTCATGCATTAGAATATATACTCCTAACTCCCATCTAGATCCTTGTGGATTCAATCGTTGCATACCTTGTTTTGAGGTGTGTATTGTGCGTGATAAAATAGAAAATCACGTGATTAGTTCACTGTTGGTTTGCCTAACGGCGACGCTGGGTGCCATCACGGCCTATAAGAGAATTGGGTCGTGAAAACATGGTATCAGAGCCCTAGGTTCACGTAGTTCTCAGAAATTATGAGCAAGCCTAATAGACTCTTGCGGATTGGTGCAGAGACGTCCGTACTTATCTTCGGGAGGCTATAGGGCGTTAGGAAACTACTCTTTCTTCATCTATTATCGTGCATTTGATGTGATACTAAGTATATTCCTCTTATTCTCTCACAGATGGTGAGAACATACGCAGCGGATGTTCCAGACCATGGAGGAGCTGCTCCCCCTGTTGCTAGAGGACGAGGTAGAGGCCGAGGGAGGGCTCCAGCTCATAGTAGAGGACGAGGACGTCCCAGAGTTGCTCCCACTATACCACTAGTAGATCAAGTAGGGGATCCTATTATTGAGGAGCAGGGCAAGGTAACTGCAACAAAGCCAGCCCCGGTGGATTTCATGTCCACCCGGGATTCTAAAAGGTCATGGGCCGCATGCTGCGGTTCATGGATTCTATCACTCAAGCTGGTTTATTTCCAGTAGACCCAGCCAGATCTTAGGCAGGAGGAGGAGCACAGGCCCTTAGCGCTTAAGCTCCAAGGCATGCGACCACCGTGTGTCAGACCCTAGGCGCACTACCTGGGGGCGGAGCCCAGCCAGTGCCAGCAGCTATACCTGAGCTTAGACCAGCTGCGACCGGCAAGCCGTATAAGCTATTGGACAGATGGACCAGGCTTCATCCTCTTGTCTTTCGAGGTGAGCGACATGAGGACGCCTAGGACTTTATTGATTAGTGCAGGGAAAACTGCACAACATAAGGATATTGGAGTCCCATGGGGTGGATTTTGCTACTTTCCAGCTGGAGGGCAGGGCCCGTAGGTGGTGGCAATAACATCTTCTTGGAAGACTAGTAGGTTCTCCTCCTATGACTTGGGACCATTTCACCCGTATTTTTCTGTATAGGTATATTCCACCCTCTTAGATGGAAGAGTTACGGTTTCAGTTCGAGGAGCTCTAGCAGGGTCAGAGACCTACTATGAGGCGAGGTTCTCTGAGTTATCTCTCCATGCACTTATGATACTTCCAACCGACATAGAGAGAGTGTTGAGGTTTGTTGCAGGTTTGCACACTGTATTCAGGCCACTATGGCCCGATAGGTTGAGAAGAGGACTTCTTACGAGCTAGTTATAGAGATAGCTCAGAGGATCGAGAGTTTGCGTTAGCATATCCAGGAGCAGGCTACGATGGATAAGCGGTTTTGCTATTCTGGAGCATTCAGAGGTACCCCAGCTGGCGGCAGAGGTCGGTTTGTGAGGGGTAAGTCAAGCAGGCCCACATATCAAGCACCGCCGCCTCCTTGGGGTGTTCTAGTGTGACCTTATTTCAGCGCCATGCAAGAGATTTCCTATCGCCCACTAGCTATTTAGGGTTCCTCCAGTGGGTACTCAGGCCATCAGGGTCAGACTTCAGATCAGCAATCCACCGTGCTGAGAGGTTATTCGAGTGCGGGGATCTCAGTCATGTGTGGAGGTTCTGCCCAAGCTTCAGGGCAAGGCAGTGTAGCAGAGTCAATAGCCTATGATTACAGTACCAGTTGTCCCACCACCCGTCTGGCCTCCCAAAGGCAGAGGGCAGATGGGCAGGGGTCGTCCTAAAAGTGGAGGGTCAGACAGGTGGAGGCTAGCCAGGTGGTGCTCCAGCTAGGTTCTATGCTTTTTTGGCCCGACCAGATGCAGTGGCCTTAGATGTCGTGATCACATGTATTATTTATGTCTGCTGCTGATTCAGTGCTATTAGATACAAGGTATACATATTCCTATGTTTCATCTTTGTTTTCTCATTTCCTGGGTATTCGTCGTGAGTTCTTGGGTACTCTTTTTTATGTGTCCACTCCTGTGGGTTCTGTTGTTATGGATCAAATCTATCAGTCCTGCATTGTTACTTTTTGTGGTTATGAGACTAGATCGGATCTTCTGTTGCTCGATATGACTAACTTTAAGGTCATCCTAGGCATGGATTGGTTATCTCCATATCACGCGTTCCTTGACTATCATGCCAAGACTGTTACCTTGACGATGCCAGAGTTGCCTAGATTGGAGTGGAATGGTTCGCCTGTCAGTGAATCTATTCGGGTCATCTCTTTTCTGAAGGCTCAACACATGGCCGAGAAGGGTTGTTTGGCTTATCTAGCTTATGTTCGAGATACTACTTCAGAGGCTCTGATAATTGATTCAGTGCCCTTAGTCTGGGAGTTCTCCGATGTGTTTCCTTCTGACCTTCCAGGCATGCCACCAGATCGTGATATCGATTTCTGTATTGATTTGGCTCTAGGTACCCAGCCTATATCTATCCCACCATACCGCATGGCTCAAAAAAAGTTAAAGGAGTTTAAGGAAAAACTAGAGGAGTTGTTAGCAAATGGGTTCGTTAGACCGAGTGTGCTGCCCTGGGGTGAACCAGTGTTATTTGTGAAGAAGAAAGACGTGACTATGCGGATGTGCATTGATTACCTCCAGTTGAACAAACTTACCATCAAGAACAAGTACCCTATGCCGCGTATTGGTGACTTGTTTGACCAGTTGTAGGGTGCCAAGGTGTTCTCTAAGATCAACTTGATATTGGGTTACCATCAGTTGAAGATTCGGGATTCGAATGTTTCAGAGATTGCTTTTCGAACTAGATATGTCCATTATAAGTTTCTAATGATGTCCTTCGATTTGACTAACGCCCCGGCGACATTTATGAATTTGATGAACCGGGTGTTCAGGCCGTATATTGATTCATTTGTCATTGTCTTCATTGATGATATTTTGATCTACTCGCGTAGAATGGAGGAGCACGAGTAATATTTGAGGGTGATGCTTCAGACCTTGCGGTAATAGAAGATATATGCTAAGTTCTCCAAGTGTGAGTTTTGGCTAGATTCTGTAGCATTCATGGGGCATGTTGTATCAGGCGAGGGTATTAAGGTTGATACCTAGATGATTGAGGCAGTTCAGAGTTGGCCTCATCGTACCTCAGCGACTGAGATAAGGAGCTTCCTGGGGTTAGTAGGTTATTATCGTCGATTTGTAAAGAGCTTCTCATCTATTGCAACACCTTTAATTAGAATGACCCAGAAGGGTGCTCCGTTCGGATGGTCCGATGATTTTGAGGCGAGCATTCAGAAGCTCAAGACCGCCTTGACTTCATCACCAGTGTTAGTGTTTCCTTCCGGTTCAGGGATGTATATTGTGTGTTTCTGATGCTTCACGTGTTAGGTTTAGGTTGCGTATTGATGCAGGATGGGTGATTTATTGCATATGCTTCACATTAGCTGAAGCCCCGCGAGAAGAATTACCCTGTACACGATTTGGAGTTGGCCGCGATTATTCATGCTCTTAAGATCTGGAGGCATTATCTTTATGGGGTGTCTTGTGAGGTTTACACCAATCATCATAACTTTCAGCATTTGTTCAAATAGAGGGATCTCAATTTGAGGCAATGCAGGTGGATTGAGTTACTAAAGGACTATGATATTACCATCATTTATTGTCTGGGAAAGGTGAATGTAGTTGCAGATGCCTTGAGCAGAAAAGTTGAGAGTATGAGTAGTTTGACATTCATTTCAGCAGATGAGCGGCCATTAACTTTGGATGTTCATTCCTTGGCTAACATACTTATGAGTTTGGATATTTCAGAGTCCGGTCGAGTTTTTGCAAGCATCGTCGCTCAGTCTTAACTATTCAAGAAGATCAAGGCTCATCAGTTTGATGATACGCACTTGTTGGTACTTAGAGAGACGATACTACAGGGTAGTGTCAAGGAGGCTATTCTCGGTGAGGATGGTGTTCTGCGACTCCAGGGTCACCTATATGTTCATAATGTTGATGGCTTGATAGAGAAGATTCTAGAGAAGGCACACAGTTCTTGGTATTCTATTCATCCAAGTGCTACAAAGATGTATCGCGACCTGAGGCAGCATTATTGGTGGCGGAAGATGAAGAAGGACATAGTTGAGTATGTGGCGAGATTTCTAAATTATCAGTAGGTTAAGTATGAGCACCATAGGCCAGGTGGCCTAATTCAGCAGATGACTATACCTGAGTGGAAATGGGAGCGCATTACTATAGACTTCGTAGTTGGGTTGCCGCGGACCTTGCGAAAGTTTGATGCAGTTTGGGTCATTTCGACATGTTGACCAAGTCAACACACTTCATTCCGGTTTTGACCACGTACTCTTTAGAGAGGTTGGCCTAGATTTGTATTTAGGAGATTGTTCGGTTGCATGGTGTACCTGTTTTCATTATATCAGATAGAGGTCCTCAGTTTAATTTGCATTTCTGGAGAGTAGTATAAAGTGAGTTGGGGACCCGTGTAGATCTTAGCACAACCTTTCATACGCAGACCGATAGGCAGTAGGAGCGGACAGTTCAGATCTTGGAGGATATGCTCAGAGCATGTGTGATTGACTTCGAAGGGCAGTGGGATCGATTCTTGCCTTTGGCCGGTTTGCTTACAACAATAATTATCAGTCTAGCATTGAGATGACTTTATTTGAGGCTTTATATGGTTGGCGATGTCGTTCGCCCGTCAGATGGTTTGAGCCCGGCGAGGCTAGGTTATATGGTACTGATTTGGTAAAGGATGCCTTGGAAAAGGTAAAGTTAGCGACTTTGCATAGCACAGTACAGACAGAAGAGTTACACGGATCAGAAGGCGCATGATTTATATTTTATGGTGGGCAAGAAAGTTCAATTGAAGGTCTCGCGATGAAGGGGATCATGAGGTTCGGAAAGAAGGGAAAGTTGAGCCCAAGGTTTACAGGTCTGTTCGAGGTTTTGAGACGAGTTGGGGAGGTTGCTTATGGGCTTGCTTTACCTTCCAGTCTATCGGGAGTTCATCTGACTTTTCACGTGTTTATGCTCCGGAGGTATCATGCCGACATGTCTCAGGTGTTGGACTACAACACGGTTCAGTTAGATGAGAGCATGGGTTATGAGGAGGAGCCAGTTGCCACTGTTGACAAACTCGTTTGCTAGTTGAGGTTCAAGAAGATTTCTGTAGTAAAAGTTCAGTGGAGGGGTCAACCAGTCGAGGAGGCGACTTGGGAGACATATGAGGACATGCGAAGTAGATATCCACACTTATTCAGCACTCCAGGTATGATTCTAGATCCGTTCTAGGATGAACATTTGTTTAAGAGGCGGAGAATGTAACGACCCGACCGGTCGTTTTGCTTTCTAGGCCCCCGTTCCCTAAAATAAAACACACCGTATGTGCTTTTACTATTTTATCACTTGAGGGGATAGTTAGTTCGGTATTTGGAAGGGTTCGGATTGAAATTGGAACACTTGGTTCCATATTTGGATTTTAAAGGCTAAGTTTGACTTTGGTTAGCATTTTGAGTAAACCCCCTCGGAATCGGGATTTGGCGATTCCAATAGGTTTGTATGATGATTTTGGACTTGGACGTATGTTCGGATCGGGTTTTGGATTACCCGGGAGCGTTCAGCTCTTAATATTGAAAATTGGATTATTGAAGGTTTAATTAAATTTGGTTTGGAGTAGGTTTTGGTGTTATCGAGGTCCGTTTGAGATTCTGATCTTGGTTCAATTTGGTTTTGGAATGTGAATTTAAAACGCATTTCGAGAATTCGAGCAAGTCTGAATTATGTTTATGGAATTTTTGATTCATTTAGACGGGGTCCCGAGTGGCTTAAGTGTGTGTCGGGCCACCCAGAGCTAAGTTGGAAAACCAGATTTTTCAGTTCTGATTTTCTTGTTTGCGAACACAGAAGGAGTTTGCCGTCGCAATGAAGGAATTGGGCTGGGGAAATTTTTTGTTTCGCGTTCGCGTGATGGCGCCCGCGTTCGCGAAGGGTAAGCCGAGCTGGGTGGGGGGTTTCACCGTTGTTCTTCTCGTTCGCGAAGCTGCCCTCGCGTTCGCGTAGGGCAGGGCAAGTAAGCCTCTGCGTTCGCAAGGCCCTGGCCGCCTTTGTGATGGCCAGTTTTTCTAGGCCTGGACCATTTGCTTTTGCGAACACGAGGACCTTTTCGCATTCGCGTAGAAGGGGGAAGCTGGGCAGAACATTTTAAAACGGGACTTTGACTATTTTTGAGTTTATTTATTACACACTTGGGCAATTTTTGAGCTTTAAGGAGGGGAATTTCAACCTAGATATTGAAGGTGAGTAATTCTTACCCAATTTAAGTTTAATACATAGATTATGGGTAGATTTTAACATGAAAAATTATGAAAATTGTGGGTTTAGTTGAAAATCTAGGTTTTGATAAAAATGGAATTTAACCACGAAATTGGTTATGAAATTGAGTGAAAATTATATATTTGAGTTCGTTAGGTTATGCCTAACAACTTCCTTCGAATTTTTTTGGAATCCGGGTACTTGTGTGTTACATCCCGCGTTTCGTACGTTATAGTTTCGTTGTAAGTTAATCAACGTAAGTTCGGTAATGAGATTATTTTGAGATTATAAGCATTATACTATCTCAAACAAGTGATGAGTAAATTTGTGAAGGTGAGAGGGGAAGCAAGTCAAAGAAAATGAATTTTCGTCCAAATTTGACATATTGGGATAAAATACGGGCCGAGCGATATTACCCGATATTTATGGGCTAGTACCATACAAGGTACCACATGGCCATGATCGTAAGGTGTATAAAGTATGTTAAAAGTGAGTAATATTTTAAGTAATTTGAGATAATTCTTAAATATATGGAGAATTGATTAATTATTAGATTAGTGGGAATTAATAAACTAATTAAGCAAAGGGGTGCATTATTTTGAATAAACTTCATAAATTTCAACCCCCCTCCCCAACGTGACAGCCCAATAAAACCTTGATAATGAGTCTTTAACTCACAAGATAAGGTGGAACATTATTGAGGAGCTCTTGGCTTAGTCACCTCAAAGTGGAGCCCACACCTAAGGATTTAAGACATATCTAATTCACTTTGTCTATAAGGTAATAGTGGAAAAATTTTACAAGATCAACGTGAAAATTTCTCCAAATATTTTACAAGATCAACGTGAAATTTCAGAGAGAAATACTACAATATCCAAAGTGTTATACTAATTTAGAAAAAAAGCTCAGTACAATCTTTCTCAAGATTATCATACGGATTTTTTTCTACTTCGGGTATGTTAAGGTTAATCCTTCTTTCTTTTAGCATGATCCAAGTAACGATACATAAACGTAATGCTATTTCATAGATATTTTTACTCTTAGCAGTTAAGGATATCTACGTTATTCATTCTGTAAAATGATAAGGAAGGAAATTTTAATGTTGATGTAACTAACAACTTTATAAGAAAATCCTTAAGAATGTCTTTTAGCGAGAATTGCTATAGAGTGAGAGTGAATAGACAATTCACATCAATGTGAGAGATTCTGTAATTGGAGGCTGAGTATAGTCGTATTGATCAATTTTGGAGTGATTAGGCTAGTTCGTGCCTTTTAATCACTAAGATCAAAGTAATGGTTAATATGGGAATCGAGATGATATTCTCATGGTAGCCTTTGGAGAAGTAACAACTTCATTTCAGTCTGAGATGATATTCTCATGGTAGCCTTTGGAGAAGTAACAACTTCATTTCGGTCTTGGGGTGTAGTTCGTTTATCCTTACTGTATGTCCTTATTTTTTTGCAAATTGATTAGGTTCATGTATTTTACTGACTTATGGCATATGTGAATGGCTAAATGAAAGGTGCTTCAGCCAGTTGTGCATTTACTACCGAGCTATGTCCGGTAGGGCAGTTATCACTAATCAGTTGGGCAGTTAACGTCACGAAAATGAGGTAACTAGAACTATTATATTATAGTTTTATTTATATATACGAGATGGGTTTTATTCAATATGTTACGACCCTTAGCGGCAAGTCAGAATTAATGAGTTGACTCTTATCTCTCCCCGAGATAGTATTTTATTATTATTATTATTATGTTTCATTGTTGCCTTACATACTCGGTACATTCTTCGTACGGACGCCCCTTTTTCTGGGGCGATGTGTTTCATGCCACGCAGGTGTAGATAGGCGAGGTGAGGACCATCCATTTTAGGCTGCCTCCAGATATCATATTTTGGTTGGTGAGATCCACATCTTCCTGGAGTATTGCCGAGTCACGTTTTATATATGTTACTTTGTTTTATGAGGATGTCAAGGACCCTGTCCCGACATATATGTTATGGTTATGTTTTCTTAGAGGTTTTGCAGACAGTGTCCTTGTATAGCTTTAGGTATGACATGTCAACGGCCTTGTCGGCCCCTATGTATCTATATAAACCCTTTTGAATTGCATATGTGAGTTAAGTTCTAATAGTTTTAATTATATATATAGATGTGGCCTATCATGGCCCGCGACGAGTCTTATAGAAAAAAAAAGATAAGGTACGTGGCGCTCGGTTGAGTAGGCACCGGGTGCCAGTCGTGGCCCTATGACTTGGGTCGTGACAAAGTGGTATCTGAGCAGTTCTATCCTAGGGTTGTCTGCAATCCGTGTCTTGTAGAGTCTTGTTTATAAATGTGTTGTGCACCACGTTGTATAAACAAGAAACTACGGGGCATTTAGGGACCGGTTACCCTTCCTTCTTGATATTAGATCGTGCAATAGAGCAGAGTCATAGGGAATAAAGCCCTTGGCCTTTGACTTGTTCTATATATGCAGCAATGCCTATGACCAAGAAAGCTACAGCTAGTCAGAAGGGTAAAGTAGTGGCAGATGAGGGCATGAGTAGAGTACCAATGTCTAGTGAGGGCCAGAGTGAGGCTCCGAGGGGAAATACAACACCCTCTCATAGTTCTCCGATTTCGCCAGCACTCGAGGAGGTGAGGAGGAACCCAATACCTCCACCTATTGTTCAGGATGAGGATATGGATATGCGGAGTGCAATACGGTTGTTGACTAGATTTTTAGGTACATGTGTTGGTCACATTAACAGGGTTATTAGCACGAGAGTTCGAGACTTCATCAACCTGGACCCTCCAGTGTTTTACCGGATCCAACAAGAATGAGGACCCGCAAAACTTTATTGATAGGATGCAGAGGACTTTGAGGCTGATGCATGCATCAGGCACTGAGTCAGTAGAGTTGTCCTCTTACCAATTGCGGGATGTTGCGGTTCAGTGGTATGAAACTTAGGAATTGTCTAGAGGGAAAAATGCATCTCCAGCGGTATGGGAAGAGTTCTCAGGGGCTTTCTTGCGTCATTACTTGCCGGCAGAGATTCATCAGGCAAGGGTAGACAAGTTCTTGGCTCTTCAACAAGGGAATATGAGTGTGCGGGAGTATAGCCTCCAGTTTGATTCCTTGGCGAGGTATGCCCCCTCGATTGTGGATGAAATGAGTGACCGAGTGAATCAGTTTGTGGTAGGACTTGGGCCGCACCTGATTAATGAATGCTTCACCGCCGCTCTGCTCAATGGTATGGATATTTACCGAATCCAAGCTTATGCTCAGAATTTGGAGGATCGGAAATGACAGCAATACGAGAATCGTGATGGGGGTCAGCGTAAGAAGGCTCGGTCTGCTAGGCGACCTATGGATTTTCCGGGCGATCCTATGTCACCATACCCTGTTGAAAGTGTCTGACAGTTGCAGAAGCTGTATTATGAGGTATCTGTCTATTCTGAGTCAGGTCATGACTCGAGAATTTCGGGTTTTCAGAATCGGAGGGATTCAGCGCAGATGAGGGCGCCCTCTCCGTGGTGCAGTCAATGTGGTAGAGCTCATTCTGGATAATGTCGTCAGGGATCTAATGTATGTTATACCTGTGGAGACCCTAGTCATTACGTGAGGGATTGTCCTATAAATGACAGAAGCGGGATAGTTCAACCCACGAGATCTATAACAGTCTCCTCCTCTTCAGTACGCCCTCAAGAGAGAGGCCCTCAGGCATCAGTTGGTAGAGGTAGAGGCAGGGGTGGAACATCTAGCTCTGGCGGTAGTCAGAACTGCATATATGCTTTGGTAGGTCATCAGGACCCAGAGGCTACACCGGATGATGTGTCAGGTACTGACTATGGGTAATGTTCGATCTTATTAATGCAAATTATCCAGTTAATATGATTAATGTAAGATTGAGTTGGCATTACGCTTGAAGGGTTAAGGAAAACCAAGGCTAGCTTGAAATCAAAGTATGAACCCGATTATTAAGATTACAACTAGTAGGTGTCAGCACCTAGAAGATAGATTAACAGAATCGTAGGTGACGAATGGATTAGGAAGTAGTTTTAGGGAGGGACGACGTCTTGACCCCGTGAGAGCCTGATATTTGTTTCATTGGAGTATAGCCCGGAAAGATACATACATTTATAACTGATGAGTATATATGTACATCTTGGAAAGTTTAAATATTCAAGGAAGAATGTTTCTAAGGGGGGAAGGATGTTACATCCCGCGTTTCGTACGTTATAGTTTCGTCGTAAGTTAATCAACGTAAGTTCGGGAATGAGATTATAAGCATTATGCTATCTCAAGAAAGTGATGAGTAAATTCGTGAAGGTGAGAGGGGAAGCAAGTCAAAGAAAATGAATTTTCGTCCAAATTTTACATATTGGGATAAAATACTGACCGAGCGATAATACCCAATATTTATGGGCTAGTACCATATAAGGTATCACATGATCATGATAGTAAGGTGTATAAGGTATGTTAAAAGTGAATAGTATTTTAAAATAATTTTTAATTATATGAGTAATTGGTTAATTATTGAATTAGTAGAGGGATTAATAAATTAATTAAGCAAGGGGGTGCATTATTTTGGATAAACGTCATAAATTTACCCCCCCCCCCCCCCCCCTCCCCCAACGTGGCAGCCCAATAAGACCTTGATAATGAGTCTTTAACTCACAAGATAAGGTGGAACATTATTGAGGAGCTCTTGGCTTAATCACCTTATCAAAGTGGAGCCCACACCTAAGGATTTAAGACATATCTGATTCACTTTGTCTACAAGGTAATAGTGGAAAGCTTTAGCCAATTCATTCATATGATATCAACATGAAAATTTCTCTAAAACTTTACAAGATCAACGTGAAATTTCAGAGAGAAATACTACAATAGCCAACGTGTTATACTAATTCAGAAAAAAAAAATTGGTATAATTTTTCTTAAGAATATTATACGAATTTTCCTACTCCGGATATGTTAAGACTACTCCTTCTTTCTTTTGGCATGATCCAAATAACGATCATAAATGTAATATTGTTTCATAAGTGTTTTTACTCTTAGCAGTTAAGAATATCTATGTTATTCGTTCTGTAAAATGATAAGGAAGGAAATTTTAATGTTGATGTAACTAACGGCTTTATAAGCAAATCCTTAAGAATGTCTTTTAGCGAGGATTGCTATAGAGTGAGAGTGAATAGACAATCTACATCAATGTGAGAGATTCTGTAATTTGAGGACGAGTATAGTCATATTAATCAATTTTGGAGTGATTAGGCTAGTTCATGCCTTTTAATCACTAAGAGAAAAGAAATGGTTAATATGGGAATCGAGATGATATTATCATGGTAGCCTTTGGAGAAGTAACAGCTTCATTTCAGTCTTGGGGTATAATTCATTTATCCTTACAATAGATCCTTCTTTTTGTGCAAATTGATTAGGTTCATGTATTTTACTCGCTTATGGTATATGTGAATGGCTAAATGAAAGGTGCTTCGGCTAGTTATGCGTTTATCACCGAGCTACGGCTGGTAGGGAAGTTACCACTGATTAGTTGGACAGTTAACCTCACGAAAATGAGGTAACTAGACCTATTATATTATAGTTTTATTTATATATATGAGATGGTTTTTATTCTATATGTTACAGCCCTCAGCGGCAAGCCAGAAGTTATGAGTTGAATTTTATCTCTCCCCGAGATAGTATTTTATTATTATTACGTTGCATTGATGCCTTACATACTCGGTACATTCTTCGTACTGACGTCCCTTTTTTTGGGCGCGTTGTGTTTCATGTCACGCAGGTGTAGATAGGCGAGGTGAGAACCATTCACTGTAGGCTGCCTCCAGATATCAGCTTTTGGTTGGTGAGCTCCACATCTTCCTGGAGTATTGCCGAGTCA
>MDKI01138449.1:0-35720 GCA_005239505.1 Nicotiana paniculata | reverse complement strand
ACGATTTGATGCATTAGTTTTTTGTTGCCACTTAGCATTTAAATAGTCCCTAGCATCCCCTTGAAATTTTTTTACATTGTTCATCTCCTCAGCTAAAGCCAAAACTTCAGCAGGCAGAACACGTTCCTTATTGACAGTGCTATCGATCAAATTTTCCTCCTGTTGCATATCATCATTCGCCCTATTCATTTTAATCAATGGACGACAATCTTCACCAGCAGGTCCTTGTCGTTTTCACACATTACAATATGATGGAAGATTATCAAATACAAGCTCCTGTATATGCTCATAAACCTTACCAGATTTGTCGTCGATAAATTGTAACTTCATATTTTTGGGATGTTTGTCAAGGAGATCAAGAACGACCTTAACTCTAGTTGTACTAGGTCTTGTCCTAGATTGTGTGGCCTTGTTTTTGACGTCTCAACCTTAGGATTGTAATCTTGAGTCCATGGGAATGTACGATATTGATGTTTTTGTCCTTTGTACTGTAAATAACCAACCTTCTTCGACAGAACTGTTACAAAATCGTCATAAACATCACAACGAATCAACAATTGTCGAAATGCGAGCAAGCCGATCAAACAGCAACCTTTAATCCCAAACTGTGTTGGAATTAAATTTCGTAGTTCCGGAAAATCTGGCGCACCATATGAGAGCTTCATCACTACAGCTTGGTGAAGACCTTCTTCAACTGCATATTCCTCCAGTTCCTTAAACGAAAATTGCATCATAAGCTGTCCATGAACATGCTGGACAGGTTTAAGGATTGTTTTTGCTACTGGTTGTGATTTTGACGTGAGTAATGAAGCATATGTATTCGTTTTAGGGATGGGATCCGTCTTTCCCACAGCTTGAAGCTGGGGAGAGGCCTGCACGTCCATGGCAGCCCTTAGTTCTCAATGTCGCCTAAGAAAGAGAGGAGAGAGGAGAGAGCAGCGTGGGTTTAAATATAGGGTTTTTGTCTTGTTTGAGGTGTTATTATTTTTGTTGTAAGGCTTTTTTAAAAGGGGGTTAGACTCAACCTTGATGATGTTTTACACCACTTTAACAGAACAGGTTTCTGCCTTTTTTATGGACTGAATCTGACCATAAAAGGGGTCAGATTCAATTCCATAGAGGTCATCTTTTGTGACTTTCGACTCATACTTTGCTATGACTTTGTTTTTTAGGCATGTTTTAGAGAATAAATCTGATCATATTAAGGCATTCAGATTCTTTTCCCTAGGAGCCTTTTGATTACCCACTTCTTATCGATAAAGGGTGATTTTCAGCACCCTAAGCTACTGTTTAGGCACTACCTAGGGGTGAATTTGACTATTAAAAAGTCAGATTCATCTACCGAAGTTCTAATACTAACATAATTCTAAACTCTATAGGAACTTTGCTTATCTAGGCATTTTTAGAGGATGAATTTTGACCATCAAGGGTTCAGATTCTCACTCTAATGCCCTTCTCAACTACATACATTATACCCCTTTTGAAGGGTAACTTCAGCAAGCTAAACAACTGTTTATGCACTACCATGGGGTGAATTTGACTATTAAGAAGTCAAATTCATCTACCCTAGTGCTAATTATCTCAATAAAACTGAGGCAGGCACAAAAACAACATCATACAAAACTTAATAAGTTCTGAAACCAACAGAATTAAACAAAAGTTAAACCAGAATAGTACAGATAGTTCATAGACAATATTCTTTCAGATTCATTTATCAGCACACTAACAGTCTTCTTTCGGATTTTTATACTAAGAATAAGTGAGAAGAAGATTCAACTTTACATAATCTCAAAACACAACATGAAGCAAACATTTCAGCACAAATTCTGAATTTAATAAGTTTATTTAAATTTCATTGTTACATACCTTTTTAAAGAGAAAGTTAACAAAGATCCTGACCAAATAAAGGTCAGGTAGAGAGTAAGAGAGTGAAGAAGAGGAGGATTCAGCCAGCAATAACAGCAACCCCAGAAACTAACCCCAGCTCCACAACAAAATTAGATGAATTCTAGAAAATCGGAAGCAAAAACCAAAGAAAACCAAGAAGTGAGAAAATCCACTAGAGAACCCTAAAGAATTCTTGAGAGAAATAAGATTTCTTTTTACTGATTTGTTTTTTACATCTTTTGAATAAAGAACTATACTGAATTTTTTTTTTGTTTTCCAATGTTCAGTGTTCAAGAAGACAATTTCAGAATATAGAGAGAATTTTTCAGAGTGTAAAAAAAAATCTCCTTCATCTAAAGGGAGGGGGGTCTATTTATAGGAGGCTTTGGGAATAGGATATACTTTTGGCATATTCCCAATTTAAGGGCTGAAATAATACATAGGGCAATTGTCATCCTTATCTTTGGGACAGCTGCCCCTATTCCATAACCTTCTAACCTATTTAAAAGACTTTTCTACCCCCTAAAAATCTGATTTTATAAGTCTAGAAGGTTCTTGGGTTGTTACACCCAAGATTCCTTCAACTAAAAGTCCTAAAATACCCCTTAAGGTCCCTAGAATTACCATTAGGTAACTAGGGTTAAGTTGCTTGAGTTATCTATTAATTTGGGTTAGTTGATCCCAATTAGTTACTTTAGTTCTATTAGTTGTTCTTAACTATGGTTAAGTTAATTCATTAAAGGTTAATGGATTAAGTTCCTATTAGTCAACTAGTTTTAGCTTGTTACTTAATGTAAATAAATCAATTTAATTCCGTAACCTAAGTTAACTGATTTAGTTTAATTAAGTTAGCTGAATTACCTAAAATCAGAAACTTAACTAATTATCAACCCTAGGTTAAATGATTCGTTTTAGTTAATTAGTCCTAAACTAATTATCTTAGGCAGATTTTAGGATTTAGTTAATTGTTTAAGAGATTATTAACCTAGGTTAACAAGTTCTTATTATTATTTTTTTAGGCAGTTGTTATTAACTAATTTAATCTTGAGGTTTAGGATTAAACTAAATTAATCCATGACCATACATTGGTTCAGGATTAACTAATTTCCTAATTAATCATGTCATTAGTTAACTAATCTAATTATAATAATGTTCAAATGGACTATGAGGTAGTTAATCAACAAATGATCATGCCTAAACAATAACAGTAAGTCTGAATAGGTTTTTTTGAAGAAAAGTCAATTGGAATGAACAATCTGCTCAAACAGGGAAAGTAATTACGATTGTCCAAAAGGAAAAGTTATTACTAAATGACAGATTCATCCCAGAATTCAACCAATCAAGGTAACCAAACCTGAATCAACGGAAAAATAATGAAAAATGCAATAGAATATAGACCTAATCAATAACGAAGAAAAAGAAAAGAAAACAAATTCTATACAGAAGTAGGATAATCAATAATTAACATAGTTTCATGTTTCAATAAAATGTAGAAACATTAAAGGGAATAGAAAGTTATGGACATGTTAAATAACAAGGGTAAATCGACCAAAAAAAATTAAAAAGTTTAGGATTTTTTCCTTTTTTTTGTTTTTTTGTTTTTTTTTCTGGTTTTCTTGATCAATTACAGGAAATAACATATATTCAATCAAGGAAAGAAGAACAATAACTAAACAAATAACAAGAAGAAATAAAAAGCTAACTAAATCGAAATAAACTAAAATAGTGATTAACATGATTTTTGGTTTTTTGTATAAACAGTAACGAAATAAGAAGAATACCCGTTGAAGGGGTTTGGCCGGAAAAAATTGAAGGTCGCCGGACCTTGCCGAACTCCGGCGTGGTTTGAGAATAACTCAAACCCACATGAATCAATAGATCTCACCAAGAGCTATTGACTCATGTAGGTACGAGCCGTTAAATGTTCTTGAATTGGCCGGATATGGATTTTTAGGTTTTCACTATTTTTAGATCTGAAATTTGAAGAATTTTAGCGGGTTTTGATTAAATCAATGGTAGGGGGTGATTGAGGATAAAGAGAAGATCATCTAGGCGAAATTTGGGCTCGATTGGGTGAAGCTCCGCCGCCGGAGGCGATTTCTGGTCGGCGGAGGAGAGCGGTTCTGGGTGGATCTTTAGAGAGAAGAGAGAGAGACGGTTTGATAGGGGGTGTTAGACTTAGGCTTTGGGAGGGGGCAGGGGATAGTTAGGACATATATGTATTTATTGAAAGGGTAGTTTAGGACCGTTGGATAAAAAAGGATCCAACGACTGGGATGAAAGGGAAACCAAAACGGGGTTGTTTGGTTGTCACGGGGCTGGACCAGGCAGATTAATTAGGCTAGAGGTTGGGCTGGTGGGTAAAGCAGCTTGGGCCTGGGCAATTCCAGCCCAGGTCCGTTTTTTAATTCATTTTTGGAAAATCTAAGCTCAATTAATTAATTAAATTAAAACTAAAAAAATGTAATAATTAGTTCTAATATAGTTTTATTGTCCAACTATAAATTAATTAATTAAACTCGCCCCACTTAATTTATTCCTAATCATTTAAAAGGAAAATTTCACAATTTTGTTAAAAGAAAGAATTAAATCAAGAAATTAACATTAACATACTTTATATCAAAACAATTATATTTATTTAAATGTTAACTAAGGTTATGTGCTTAATCATGCCATTTTAAATTATTTATAGATTTAAATGATGGATTATGGCTACATAATGTAAAAATAAATTCGCAAATAGCATGAAAATTCAACAAAATACGTAAAACTAATTAATTTAGTGAGATTTTGTAGGATTATATGATAGGTAAAAAATCACATGCTCACAGCTGCCCCTCTTTTCTCAGAAACGCGAAGAGTTTTCGGCAAAGACAAAGTGAGCAGTCATGAACGACTTTCACCCGTTCGCATATTCCATTGCGAAGCGTTTTTGAAAAGTTTGACTGAACCCTGCTTCAAGGTTTCCTACATATCCTTATCTATAAAGGAATCAGGTCAGTGTAGCTCTGGAGGTTTTCGTAGCTGGGACTACCGGGTAACTGTGGTTTCACTGCGGTTGCTGCTGGTACTGCTGCTGATCTCCTTATTTCATCCAAAGTAAACAAAAACGACAGACTAAGCCTATCAGTTGCTAGTTACAAGCTTCCTATCTATATTCTGCTGCCTTTAACCCAGATCTTGATGCTTGTTAGCGACGGGTACTGGTTTCGTCTTATCATTCCTCGGATCAAAGCAGGATATACTGGACGCATGACTTCAATATCGTCCTGAATAGTCCATATCTTCCCCATTTCTGTACTTTTGTATTCAATCTTCTCTTTCTTCTTTTATTTTGATATTTTGGATCGAAACTTCTTCTTTTGGTCGTCTCGAGTTCAAATGTCCTAAAAATGTAATCTGCACAAAAATGAAAACCAACGAACGAAATTTTCTTCCGTAGTTTTCACTAGGAAAATTTTGTGAGTTATTGTAAAGAAATCTATGCTATTTTATTATTGAAAGCAATAGAAAGCCGGGAATGGTCTACCCGGAGTTACTGCAGACTAGGGGGTGGATACCCTATATCTCAAAGCAAGATCAACTAGGGTTTCGGAGCCCTATGTTACAAAAATAAAATCAACTAGGGATTGTGTACCGTATGTTGGAAAAGAAATCAATCAGGGAGTGTATACCCTTGATTGGAGAATAAAGAATCAACCAGGGAGTGTATACCCTTGATTGGGAAAAGAAAGCATCAACCAGGAAGTTTATACCCTTGATTGGAAAGGAAAACATCAACCAGGGAGTGTATACCCTTGATTGGAAAAGAAAACATCAACCAAGGAGTGTATACCCTTAATTGGAAAAGAAAATATCAACCAGGGAGTGTATACCCTTGATTGGAAATGAAAGCATCAACCAGGGAGTGTATACCCTTGATTGGAAAAGAAAATCAACCAGGGAGTGTATACCCTTGGTTGGAAAATAAAGCATCAACCAGGGAGTGTATACCCTTGATTGGAAAATAAAGCATCAACCAGGGAGTGTATACCCTTGATTGGAAAAGAAAATCAACCAGGGAGTGTATATCCTTAATTGGGAAAGGAAGCATCAACCAGGGAGTGTATACCCCTGATTGGAAATGGAAGCATCAACCAGGGAGTGTATACCCTTGATTGGCATCGACTACGAGAGTGTATACCCTGCGTCGGGATAAGAAAATCAACCAGGGAGTGTATACCCTTGATTGGAAAATAAAGCATCAACCAGGGAGTGTATACCCTTGATTGGCATCGACTACGAGAGTGTATACCCTGCGTCGGGATAAGAAAATCAACCAGGGAGTGTATACCCTTGATTGGGAAATGAAGAATCAACCAGGAAGTGTATACCCTTGATTGGAAATGAAAGCATCAACTAGGGAGTGTATACCCTTGATTGGAATTGACTACGGGAGTGTATACCCTGATCGGGAAAAGAAAATCAACCACGGAGTGTATACCCTTGATTAGGAAAGGAAGCATCAACCAGGGAGTGTGTACCCTTGATTAGAAAAGAAAACATCAACCAGGGAGTGTATACCTTGCCTGGAAAAGAAAACATCAACGTGGGAGTGTATACCCTTGATTGGAAAAGGAAACATCAACCATAGAGTGTATATCCTTGATTGGCATCGATTATGGGAGTGTATGCCCTGCGTCGGGAAAAGAAAATCAACTAGGGAGTTTATACCCGTGATTGGGAAAGGAAGCATCAACCAGGGAGTGTATACCCTTGATTGGAAAAGAAAACATCAAGCAGGGAGTGTATACCCTTGACTGGAAAAGGAAACATCAACTAGGGAGTGTATACCCTTCATTAGAAAAGAAAGAATTAACCAGAGAGTGTATACCCTTGATTGGCATCGACTACGGGAGTTTACACCTTGCGTCGGGAAAAGAAAATCAACCAGGGAGTGTATACCCTTCATTGGGAAATGAAGCATCAACCAGGGAGTGTATACCCTTGATTGTAAATGAAAGCATCAACAATGGAGTGTATACCCTTGATTGGTATCGACTAGTGTATACCCTTGATTGGGAAAGGAAGCATCAATCAGGGAGTGTATACCCTTGATTGGAAATGAAAGCATCAACCATGGAGTGTATACCCTTGATTGTCATCGACTACAGGAGTGCATACCTTGCGTCGGGAAAATAAAGTCAACCACGGAGTGTATACCCTTGTTTGGGAAATGAAGCATCAACCAGGGAGTGTATACCCTTGATTGGAAAAGAAAACATCAACCAGGGAGTGTATACCCTTGACTGGAAAAGACAATATCAACCAGGGAGTGTATACCATTGATTGGAAAAGGAAACATCAACCAGGGAGTGTATATCCTTGATTCTCATCGACTACGGGAGTGTATACCCTGCGTCATGATAAGAAAATCAACCAGGGATTGTATACCCTTGATTGGGAAAAGAAGCATCAACCAGGGAGTGTATACCCTTGATTATAAAAGGAAACATCAACCAGGGAGTGTATACCCTTGATTGGAAATGGAAGCATCAACCAAAGGGTGTATACCCTTGATTGGAAAAGAAAACATCAACCAGGGAGTGTATACCCTTGATTGGCATCGACTACGGGAGTGTATACCCTGCGTCGGGAAAAGAAAATCAACCACAGAGTGTGTACCCTTGATTGGGAAAGGAAGCATCAACCACGGAGTGTATACCATTGATTGGAAATGAAAGCATCAACCAGGGAGTGTATACCCTTGATTGGAAAAGGAAACATCATCCAGGGAGTGTTTACTGTTGATTGGCATCGACTAGGGAGTGTATACCCTGCGTTGGGAAAAAGTGTAATTGGGGATTGGAGGCCCCGTACTACTTTGAGTTATTTTCAACTTCAATTCTTCATCTCTCCTTCTTCTTTCATTTTGTATCCTTTCTTTATTTTTATGCATGCGGAAAAAGATTTCTTGGAGAAAACTTCCCTTTCTTTGAAGTCAATGTTGCAGAGCTCCTTCTAGCCCTTGCGCAAATTTCTTTTTGTTGCACCTGCTTGTTGCATTGTTGCTTTCGAGTTGCACCTGTTTTCTTCAAACAAAGAACAATTCGTTACTTTGAAACGGTGGTTGGTTTTGCAGCCTTGATTTTCAACTTCTTGACCTCAGTTCTTTTGATGAAAACCTCAAATACTTGCTTGTTTGTTGGGGATTGGGTTTCATCTCTAATCCCGGGGACCTTGTCTTTCTGGATGGCAATTGGTCACGTGGGATCCAGTATCCTCGCTTTGTTTTTCCTTTGTAGGCTTTTCACTTGTTTTTTCTTTTGGATTTCCAGAGTATCGGGGGAGGGGGGGGGGAGTTTTGGCTCCTCAAATTCTGCTGCGACGGTTAGTCGTGTGGGGCTTAGCCTTTCCAACTTTATTTCGCCTTCATTGGCTTTTCACTTCTGACTTTTCTTCCAATTATAACTTTAAGTCATTTGGAATACTTCGTCTTCTCAAACCTAGCAAAGATGGTTAGCCACGCGGGGCTCAACCTTTCAACTTCATTCGTCTTTATGGTTACTTCAATTTGGTTTTCTCATTTCAAGGTTTTGAGTTTGAATCATCGGCCATTGTAGCCAGTCGGGATCGACTCGATTCCCCTGACGAGGCTGGGTGCCTTTTGCATATTGACCCGCGTCAAATGAGAGCCCTGTAAATCAGTCTTGCCATCTTTTCTTTGCCTTAGTTTCGGGACAAAGTTAGACCGAAAGGGATTCAAAAGAAAAATAAACGACAGAATGGACAACAAATTTAAACAAGAGGTGTCCCTTTCGGGGAAAGGAAAGAAGGACTTATCTGGAGTGGATGCGGACTTCAATGAACATGAAATGCCCTTTGGACTGGATACCTGATCTGTGTAAACCGTCCGACTCTTAGAAATTCATCACAATTATTACCTCGAGATTGAGAAACCTTGCCCTGGACTGCGTCCATGTCGGTGACCCATTATACTTTTCGATCAGTGGCGCCCTTTGCGGGTTTTCACCAACTAACCTCTCTCATTTCTCTTTTCACCATCGCCTTGTAGTGCTCTTTGCGAGGTATCACTAACATAACTCTCTCATTTTTAATTTCTCTGCTTACCGTCGCCTCACAGTGCCCGTGTGGGTTTTCACCAATGAGACTCTTTCATTCTAATTTCTCTCATTTGCTTGTATTTGGATCCAAACAACTATATCCTCCAATTTTGGACATCTTTGTCGATTGATCGGAAGGACTTGAATAGGGTTTTTGGTGAAAAGAATTTGGGTTGAATTACAACTTTGGAACCTTTCAAGCGACACATTGTCGAATCTTAACACTTGCCCCAACTTAAACTCTTGGGGAAATGTGGATTTTTATTTTGGTGTGACTGAACCCCAGGGAGAGGCTGCCTACGTATCCTTTCGGAATCAAGTCGAACGTAGTTCAGGACGTTTTTTTTTTCAATAACACTTTCGGGTTCCAAAGAGGGTAATCAAAGAAGAGTAACCGGCTCAAAGGGTTTGCAAAAAGGTTTAATGGTGTCTGGGTAGTGAGAATGAAAGACTTCGTCATCCCAATCGGAGAATATTTGAAAATATATATGGAGAATCAAACATAGTACCTTTTGATGGCATCTGCATTGACAGTTGTTTCAGGGTCATTCTTTGATGTCCCCCAAGTATAACGCTCCTTTTGGTAGAAATTTCCTTATGATGTATGGACCTTTCCAGTTTGGGGCAAATTTTCTTTTCGCTTCTTTGTGGTGCGGGAGGATACGTCTTAAAATGAGTTGCCCTACTTCGAAGTTCCTAGGTCGCACTTTCTTGTTATAAGCGCGGGCCATTCTTTGCTGGTATAATTATCCATGGCACATTGTGGCCATTCTTTTCTCATCAATCAGAGTTAATTGCTCCAGTCAGGTCTTGACCCACTCATATTCCTCAGTTTCTGCTTCGACAATAATCCGAAGGGAAGGAATCTCGACTTCAGCGGGTATTACGGCTTCAGTGCCATAAACCAATAGGTAAGGGGTAGCTCCAACCGATGTGTGCACGGTCGTGCGATATCCTAACGATGCAAAAGGCAACTTTTCATGTCATTTCCTGGATGTTTGAATCATTTTCCTGAGAATTTTCTTGATGTTTTTGTTTCCTGCTTCAACGGCGCCATTGGCTTTGGGCTGGTAAGGGGTCGAGTTGCGGTGTGTTATCTGGAACTGTTCACATATCTCCCTCGTCAAGTTAATGTTTAGATTCACGGCATTGTCGGTAATGATAGTTTTTGGGATACCAAAACGACAGATGATATTAGCATGCACGAAATCCACCACCACTTTCTTAGTGACAGATTTGAACGTGACGGCCTCGACCCATTTTGTGAAATAGTCGATCGCAACCAAAATGAATCTGTGCATGTTTGATGCCCTTGGCTCGATCGACCCAATGACATCCATTCCCCAAGCAATGAATGGCCAGGGTTCCGACATAGGATGCAGTTCTGATGGTGGTGCATGGATTAGGTCGCCATGTATTTGACACTTATGGCACTTCCGGACGAAACTGAAATAATCTTTCTCCATGGTCATCCAATAATATCCAGCCCGAAAGATATTCTTTGCGAGGACGTACCCATTCATGTGGGGACCGCATACTCCTAAATGGACCTCGCCCATGATCCTTTCGGCTTCTTTGGTGTCTACACATCTTATCAGATGTAGATCGGGAGTCCTTTTATACAGTACTTCCTCACTTAGGAAGAAACTGCTAGCGAGCCTTCGGATGGTTCTCTTTTGGTCTCCGTTGGCCTGCTCGGGATATTCTCTTGTCTTCAAAAATCTTTTAATATCATGATACCATGGTTGGACATCGGGTTCTACTTTGACCGTGTTGCAATAACCATGTCTTTCCTTGATTTGGATCTCCAATGGGTCTATGCGAACATTACCCGGATAGGGCAGCATTACCGCTAGGGTGGCCAGTGCATCGGCTAACTCATTGTGGCACCGAAGAATATATCTTAACTCGACGGCTTTGAATCGCTTACTCAGATTCACCACATGCTGTTTGTAGGGAAGGAGTTTAACATCCCGAGTTTCCCACTCTCCCTGAGCCTATTTAATGATCAAATCATAGTCTCCCATGATCAACAACTCTTCTACATCCGTGTCAATGGCCATGTTCATGCCCATTATACAAGCTTCATATTCAGTAGTATTGATTGTGCATAAGAAACGGAGGCGGGCCGTGGCTAGGTAGTGTTGAACTGTGGGTGAAATCATGATTGCCCCTATCCCAATACCTTTCGCATTGGCTTCTCCGTCGAAGAACATTTTCCAGGTGTCAACGCCTTCCGAGATTATTTCGACAGATTTGATTTCTTCATCCGAAAAATAAGTGCTCAAGGGTTGATATTCATCATCAAACGGATTTATAGCTAGATGATCGGCCAATGCTTGAGCTTTCATAGTTGTGCGAGTGACATACACATATCGAATTCCGTGAGCAAGATTTTCCATTTTGCTAATCTCCCGGTGGGCATTGGCTTTTGGAATATGTATTTCAAAGGATCCAGCATCGTGATGAGGTAGGTGGTATAAGCCAATAAATAATGTCGGAGCTTTTGAGCAACCCAAGTTAGAGCACAGCCAGTCCTTTCTAACTGAGAATACTTGGCTTCATAGCTTGTGAACTTCTTACTTAAGTAATAAATGGCCTGCTCTTTCATCCCGGTTGCATTGTGTTGTTCGAGAACACACCCAAAGGAGTTTTCTAGCACCGTCAGGTATAGGAACAGAGGTCTCCCTGGTTCTGGTGGGACTAACACTAGAGGATTTGACAAATATTCATTGATCTTGTCAAAAGCGTCATGGCACTCGTCTGTCCATTCGATGGCCGCATCTTTTTTCAATAGCTTGAATATAGGCTCGCATGTGGAGGTCAACTGAGTGATGAACCTGCTGATGTAATTCAACCTACCCAACAGACTCATGACTTCCTTCTTGGTTCTTGGGGGTAGGAGATCCCGAATAGATTTTATCTTTGTTGGGTCCAACTCAATGCCCCGTCGACTGACTATAAATCCCAGTAATTTTCCGGATGGAACTCCGAAAGCGCATTTGGCTGGGTTTAATTTCAAATCATATATGTGCAGGCGTTTGAAGAATCTCCTCAAATGTTGCACATGGTCACTTTGGGTTCTGGACTTAATGTTCACATCATCCACATACACCTCAATCTCCTGATGCATCATGTCGTGAAATATGGCGGTCATGGCCCTCATATAAGTTGGCCCCGCGTTCTTTAAAACAAATGGCATGACCCGGTAACAGTATGTTCCCTAGGGTGTAGTGAAGGCTGTCTTTTCTACATCCTCTTAATCCATCAACACCTGGTGATATTCGGCATAGCAATCGACAAAAGACTGTACCTCATGTTTGGCACAATTGTCAACTAGGATGTGTATGTTTGGCAGCGGAAAATTATCTTTGGGACTTGCTTTATTCAGATCCTGGTAGTCGACACATACTCGGACCTTTCCATCCTTTTTAGGCACCGGAACCACATTGGCCAGCCAGGTGGTGTATTGGACCACTCGGACTACTCCAGCCTTTAGTTATTTAGCAACCTATTCTTTGATCTTGTCACTCATGTCTGTTTTAAATTTCCTCTGCTTTTGTTGGACAGGTGGATGACCGGGGTAGGTTGGCAATTTGTGTACCACCAAGTCCATACTTAGTCCGGGCATGTCGTCGTAGGACCAAGCAAATACGTCTTTAAATTCAAATAGGAGTTGAATCAAGGCGTCTCTAGTCTTTTCATTCGTGTGGACAATTGTCATGGTTTCTCGAATATCTTCTTCATTGCCCCAAGTTAACGGGTTCCGTTTCGTTTAAGTTTGGATTAGGCTTATTCTCGAACTGTTCCAATTCTTGATTTATTTCCCTAAAAGACTTTTCTTCGTCATATCCCAGTTCTTGATTCATTATTTCGAGGTTAGGCGGCGTATTAAGATCAGAGCATGAAGTCCGCAAGCATGTCAAGTTTTTTAAAGCCGCATTATTAGGACTGAAAAATAAGAAAAAAAATTCAGAAAGAATAATAGACGATGAAATTTTGATTTCATTTCATTGAATTTGAACATATGAGGGTTTACATCAGAATTTAAAGGCAACAATTTAAAAAAACACTTGAGTTACACCCTGAAATAACTCATAATGCAGAAAGGATGGAAAAAGCTGAACTACCGGTACTCCCACTTGACGGGGAATGGAGTAGCCTTCCAGTTTTGCAACTTGGCGTTAGGCCCCATATACTGTACTTTGGCAGTGCTGAGGCCTTCTCCTGGTTGGACCATATGGGCCTCATACAACATCTGCCTCATTGCTCCGCATATTTCTTCTATTTCTTCGGTCGTGAAAGCCTCTTCCTCCTCCTCTACGTATTTTGGCTTGACAAATGACGCTGTGATGTGTGGGATTGGCTGAGGCAATACCCAACCATTTTTCTTACGTTATTCAGCCCATTTTTCATCGTCGGGGGTAGCTTGAAAACCTATGCCAAAAAACTTTTTATTGGTAGGCAAGTGCGGATCATCATCCTGCCGATCTCTGATATGCTCGCATAAGGAAGACCGAGCAACAGTACAAGCTAGGACATGGCTGGGCGAAATATCCAACCTCACGAATAGATAAGCCAATGTCTGAATATCTGAAGCTAACGGTCTCTCACCAACTGGAATACATGCAACTCTGCCCATACTTACTGCTTTCCTACTCAATGCATCGGCCACCACATTGGCCTTCCCTGGATGATACAATATAGTAATGTCATAATCTTTCAATAACTCTAACCATCTCCTATGTCTCAAATTAAGATCCTTTTGATTGAATAGGTACTGGAGGCTACGATGATCCGTGTAAACCTCACATGGCATGCCATAAAGATAGTGCCTCCATTTTTTCAATGCATGAACAATGGCTGCCAACTCTAAGTCATGTATATGATAATTCTTCTCATTAATCTTTAACTGCTGAGACACGTATGCTATCACCCTGCCCTCCTGCATTAATACCGCTCCCAACCCAACACGAGAAGCATCACAATACACCGTGAAAGATCCTGAACATGATGGTAACACCAACATCGGTGTTGTAGTCAAGGCGGTCTTGAGTAAAGCTCGCCTAACACTCGTCCGAACATTTAAATGGAGAACCTTTCCAAGTCAACTTGGTCATTGGGGCTGCTATAAATGAGAACCCCTCCACAAAACCAGGGTAATAGCCTGCCAAACCCAAGAAGCTCCTGATTTCTATGGCTGTAGTGGGTCTAGGACAGTTCTTGACTTCCTCTGTCTTCTTATGATCTACCTGAATGCTCTCTGTTGATATGATGTGACCCAATAAATCTACTGAATTCAACCAGAACTCGCACTTTGAAAATTTATCATACAACTAACTATCTCTCAAAGTCTGAAGCGCTATACGGAGGTGCTGCTCATGCTCCTCCTGACTGCGGTAGTATATTAGAATATCCTTAATAAACACGATTAGGGAGGAATCCAGGTAAGGCTTGAAAACCCGATTCATCAACTCCATAAATGCTTTTGGGGCATTAGTTAGGCCAAAAGACATCACTAGATATTCATAGTGCACATATCTCGTCTGAAAGGTTGTCTTAGGGACATTGGATGCTCTAATCTTCAACTGATGGTAGCCTAATCTCAGGTCAATTTTTGAAAACACACTGGCACCCTGAAGCTGATCAAATAGATCATCAATTCTAGGCAATGGATACTTATTCGTGATAGTAACTTTATTCAACTGCGGGTAATCTATAAACATTCTCATCGATCCATCCTTCTTCTTTACAAACAGAACCGGTGCACCCAGGGCGATACGCTAGGTCTAGTGAAACCCTTATCAAGTATGTCTTGCAACTGGTCTTTCAATTCCTTCAACTCTTGTGGGGACATCCGGTATGGAGGTATAGAAATGGGTTGAGTGCCCGGAGCCACATCAATGCAAAAATCAATATTCCTGTCAGGTGGCATCCCCGGCAGGTCTGCCGGAAACACCTCGAGAAACTCACGAACAATAGGCACCGAATCTATCAAATAAACCTCGGCATTAGAATCATGAATGTGCGCCAAATAAGCCAAACACCCCTTCTCAACCATGCAACGAGCCTTGGTATAAGAAATCACTCTGCTGGGAGAGTGACCAGGAGTCCCTTTCCATTCTAATTGAGGCAATCCCGACAAAGCTAAAGTAACTATCTTGGCGTGACAGTCCAAGATGGAATAATAAGGTGACAACTAATCCATGCCCAATATGACATCAAAATCGACCATGTCAAGAAGCAAAAGGTCTACCTAGTTTCAAGACCCTCAATAATGACTACGCACGAACGATATACATGATCTACAACAATAGCATCCCCCACCGGCATAGACACACAAACAGGGACACTCAAGGAATCGCCGGGCACAACTAAATATGAGGCAAAATAGGATGACACATAAGAATAACTAGACCCCGGATCAAAAAAAATTGAAGCATCTTTATTACAAACTGAAATGGTACCTGTGATAACTGCATCAGAGGACTCCACCTCGGGTTTGGCTGGAAATGCGTATAATCGGTGCTGGGCCCCACCGCTCTAAACTGTATCATCGGGAGGACCCCTGACAGGTGGCCCTCCATCTCTAACGGGCTGGCCACAACCTCTAGCGGGTTGTACCTCTAGTATGCTGACCTCCATCTCTAACATTCTGACCTCTACCTCAGACTACCTGACCCCTACCCTTGGCTGGCTGGGCAAGTGGTGCTCCAGCTGGTGTCGGAACTATAGCACGAGAATTCTGGTACTGAGGCTGATTAACCAAAAATTTCGGACAAGATCTGCCAATGTGCCCATACTCACCATACTCATAACATCCATCCTAATAATGGGGCTGGCTTTGACAAACCGGCTCACTAAGATAATAAGTCTGAAGAGGAGGTGCTCTGATAGGGGCTGACTCATCAGAATAAGGCAAGTAAGAGCCAGGACCCCATGAGGCACCATGGGACGTCTGAAGTGCTGAATTGAATGTCCTGGAAGAATGACCTCTACCCTAAGTATCTCCACTTCCATAAGAGGTACCGCTGAGTCTACCGGAATAGCGAGGTCTCTTGTCTGACCCTGGCCTCCCATCCCAAGAACCGTCTCAACTCTCCCGGCCACATTGGTCGCATCCTGAAATGAAATTTCAGTCCCTGTCTCCTTAGCCATCTGTAACTTGATGGGCTGGGCAGGGCCCTCAATAAATATCCTAACCCTCTCTCCCTCAGTAGGCAACAAAAGAATAGCATGCCGAGCCAAATCCACAAAACGATTCTCATACTAGGTAACGGTCATGCCACCCTGCTGAAGACGCTCAAACTGACAACGCTTCTCTTCTCTCGTAGTAATAGGCAAAAATTTCTCCAAAAAGAGGTGATAAAACTGATCGCAAGTCAAGGTAGGCGACCCAGCTGGTCTAGTCAACAAATAATCCCTCCACTATTTCTTGGCGGAACCAGTCATCTGAAACATGGAGAAGTCGACCCCATTGGTCTCCAAAATGCCCATATTACGAAGAACCTCATGATAACTGTCCAGATATTCTTGAGGATCCTCTGAAGTAGCACCACTAAAGTGAATAGGGAAAATCTTGATGCACCTGTCCAATCTCCACAAAGCATCGGTGGACATAGCTGCCCCATCAACTGACGGCGCTAGATCAACTGGCTGAATTACCCCAACTGGATTGGCTGCTGGGGTCTGAACCTGAGGAGTAGTCTAATTAGGAGTGTGGGTAATAGTAGTTTGGACCCCTCCTCCAGCCTGAGATGCGGTTTCTGCAACAGAGAGTGTGCTAGTCTGGGATACACTCTTCATAAGGCCCACTAATCTGACCAAAGAATCCTGAAGTGCAGGGGTAGCAATAAACCCCTTTAGAAACTGAGCTGGTCCAGCTGGAACGGTCTGAGCTGGAGCACCCCCATGAATCTCAATATGGGGCTCCACGCTGGAGCTACTGTCTGAGAAGTAGGTTGTGTCCTGCGTGGCCTCGGTCTCTACCCCTAATAGGAGCTGCTTTGCTGGAAGACCTGATTGTTGGTCAGCGAAAGAGGAAGCACGTGTTCTCTCCATTTGCATGAGAATAGAAGAGTTCAATCAGTATTTATTGAGATATCAAGAATCGCACGACAGAATAGAAATAAAAAATTGAGTTTGTTCCTAACTTCATAGCCTCTGACAGATAAGTAGAGACGTCTCTGAACCGATCCTTCAGACTCTATTAAACTTGCTCGTGAATTGTAAGACCTAGGCAGCCGAAAGCTCTGATACCAACTTATCACGACCCAAATCCCAACCCGCGGGATCGTGATGTTGCCTAACACAGTACTTGCTAGGCAAACCAATGTTAGAAATTAATTAACCATTTTCTTTCGAACATTTACTTAAACGCAATAAGACAATTTAAAATAAACTAAATCCAATAATTTCAAACGAATAACTTCATGAATAATAATAATAATCAATAATTAAGCTGAACCACGAACTAAATATATAAATATAAGACTACCCCAGGGTCTGGTGTCACAATTCACGAACCACTAAGAATACTAAAAATAATGGGCTAAAAGAATTATGCATCTATTTTGAATGTAATAAAACAGTGTCTATAAAATTAAGAGAGGACTCCAGGAATCTGCGGATGCCAGCAGATCTACCTCGTGTCTCCGAGTATATGATAGAAACTACTAAAATCTCCTAACTCTAACCGGTACCTGGATTTGCACAAAAGAGTGCATAGTGTAGTATCAGTACAACCGACCCTATGTAATGAGTAAGTGCCGAGCCTAATCTCGACGAAGTAGTGACGAGGCTACGACGGGGCATTAACAATATAACCTGTAAACAATATATAATAAAGAAAGAAAGAAAAATTCAAAAATAAACAAAAAAATAACTGTAGCAACAATTAGAATAACTCATCCATCTTTTCCAGGTCTCAGCTATAACCAAATCTCACATAAGTTTCCAAATTTCCAAACTTTGACTTTAAAAATAAAAGTAAGTGCAAAATATAAAAAGTAGTAAAGTAAAACAGTAAGTTTTCAAATCTTTGCTTTTGAAAATCAATAAAACATAAGTGTCCTCCCTTATCGCTCAGTGTTGCCACGTGAAACCCGCTCTCACATGTCCACCCTTATTGTTCCTCCCTATATATATCACCCTTATTGCTCATATTGCGGCGTGAAACCCGATCCCACCTGTCCACCTTTATCACTCCTTGTTGCGGCGTGCAACCCGTTCTCACCAGACATATCATATCACTTTATTTATGAAAATTTTTACAATTCAGGACAAAGACCTTCACAATATTATTTTATCGACAATTATAAACAGAATTATGTACAACTCATAAACTTCATCAATTATCATTTCACAATGAGACCAACCGGAATATATATAATAAAATACTATCAGTATCACAATGAAACCAAGGGAACAACCAACACTTCCAAATACTTGAAACAATATCCAACAACAAGTTAATGAAACCAAGTAATCATGGAGACATCAATGAGCATAAAACAATCAAGCCATGAATCACATAAATTGGAAACGGGACAAGGGATCATGTTCAACAACCAAATTGGTGGTGTATAGATACTCGTCACCGCACCTATACACAACACACATGCAAATTCACATAGCATTTAAGTGGGGATTCCTATTCCCTCAAGTCAATGTTAAACCAAGCACTTACCTCAATCTCAGAAGCAATTACTGCTTAGCACGGCCTTTCCTTTAGCTTTCTTTAGAATTTGCCTCCAACCTGCTCGAATCTAATCACAATTGGTTCAATATCATCAATTATTGCTTAAAGGAATCAAATTTAAGGAAACTCTATGGTTTTCCTATGTATTCTTATAAAAATACAAAAATCGACCCCGGGCCCACTTGGTCTAAACTCGAGGTTCGGACCAAAACTCGTTTACCCATTCTCCCCCAAACCCGGATATACAATTAGTTTTGGAATCCGACCTCAATTCGAGGTCTAAAGCCCCAAATTTTGAAATTCCTAAGTTCTACCCAAAAACCCCAACTTTACCATGAAAACTCTAGATTTTTTGTTGAAAACTCTAGATGTTTGGTTGAAATCTTGTTAAAAGTTGTTAAGGAACGAAAGGAATTAGTTAGAGATCACTTACCAATGATATGGAGAAGTTTGGGTCTTTGGAAAATCGCCTATGGAGGTTTAGAGTTTGAGAGAATTGAAAAAGAAGTGAAAAACCCGTCTAAAATCTGATTTAACTGGGTACGGATCTCGCATTTGCGAACCCTTCGATTTTGGGAAGTCATCGCATTTACGATAAATTTGTCGCATTTGCGACATTTCTCTACCTCGCATTTGCGAACAGGAATATCGCACGTGCGAGATCTGGGGCTGGCCCAGGACTTCGCAAATGTGAAGCCTGGTCTTGCAAATGCGAGATCAGAGGCCTGCAACACCAGATTTCAGCTGTGATGAAGTTTTCTAAGTCTAGCCACTTCGTAGCCTACCCGAAACTCACCCGAGCCCTCGAAGCTCCAAACCAAACATGCACGCAAGTCTAAAAATATCACACGGACTTGATCGTGTGATCAAATCATCAAAATAACATCAAAATCTACAAATTTAACCTCAAAACTCCAGATTTCCTCAAGAACACTCAAATTTCTAACTTGTCAACCGGATGTCCGAATCACGTCAGACCAACTCCGATTCTCATTAAATTTCACAGATAGGACTTAAATATCATAACAAACTTTTTCCGGGATCCGAAACCAAAATTCGTGCCTGATACCAATAATTTTGCATATTATTTCATTTCTTTATTTCTTGTAATAACCAGCTGAACAATTTTCTTCAAAAATTATTTTCTAAAGATAGTGACCTCGAAATTCAATTTCGGGCATACGCCAAGTCCCATATTTTACTGCGGACCTCCCGGGATTGTCAGAACACATATCCGAGTCCTTTACTCAAAATGTTGACCAAAGTCAACTAAAACCAAATTTTAACTCTAGAAATTACTATTTCTCATATTTTGACATAAAAGCTTTCCGGTTTCACGCCCGGACTGCGCATGCAAATTGAGGTAAATAAATTTAATCTTTTTAAGGGTATTGAGCCTGGAATGGAGTCTTAATTTGTAAGATGATCTTTTGGATCGTCACATACGTATGGTCTTCCTTTCTTTTCTTTGGCATGATTACGTAAGTTATGTTGCCCATATAAGGAATTAAAGGGGACAAGGGTTTCTATGCATACTATACTGAAGATTAAGGTCCATTTACGAGTACGGTCATGCGAATGTGGAAGTGGATTGTGTTAATCGCAGTTTCATGTATTCTTAAGGAGTAAATAGAGCCTTCTGAAAGGTCCTTGTCTTTTATATGTAACAACATGTCTAGATGTTAATTAAACATTACGTATGAATGTATGCCGAATCAGAAGCAAAATAGTGTCTGTATAATAAGGGATAGTTATATGAGAATATTTTAACAAGGTAGAATAATGTATAGTTGCAGAATGATAAGAATGTTTCGACCTAAGAATGTCACAAATTCGAATACTTACACGTCTGTATTCATAAACTAATAAAAACCCACGAAGATAGTTACGCTGCTCTCAAGTTAAATAAGTTTTATTATATATGAGGGTGATGTTAAATTACGATATACGTTACCTATGGAATCATAAATTATATAATATGATAAGTTTAGTTGTCATGACCCGCCCGGTCGTTTTAAGAATTAAAGTCTTGTTTGGCAGCATAAGGTTTTGAACAACTTCATATTATGTGTTATGACTTGCATGTGTTATCTAGTTCAATTACCGGATGATTCGGAGTCAATTTGGAAGAAAGATTCTAGTTTTGGAAGCTTAAGCGATAAGAATTTACTCGAATTTGACTTTTGTGTAAATGACTCCGGAATGGGGTTTTCGAGATTCCAACAGCCTCATATGGTGATTGTGGACTTAGACGCGCGTCGGTATTTGGATTTGGAAGTCCGTAGGATATTTTGAAGCATTTTGGCAAAAATTGCAAAGTTGAAGTTCATGAAGGATAATAGGTTTGACCGGGAGTTGAATTTGTTGACATGGGACACGGATCGCAATTCTGAGAGTTGGATTAGCTCCATTATGTCAATTGAGTAGTAAATGCAAAATTTGCTGTCATTCCAGGTTGATTTGATGTTTTGGCTTCGTTTCTTCAAGCAAAAATGGTACAACATTAAGCAAATGAGCTCCAATTTGTTTTTTTAATTCAAGAATTAGATTTGTATCGCAATTACAGATTGTAGCAAAAAGAATCGTCGAATTTGGACATAGTCTGAGGAAGTTATGCTCATTTTAGTGTTGGAGAAGAGAGTTGGCGCTGGTGCTTCATAGAAACGAAGTTGGGTCCGCATCTGCCACCCCGGAGGTGCGGATTTTTTATCGCGAAGCGAAAATCTCCTAGTACATAAAAATCAGACTGCGTTAGTTTGGTATTTTGAGCATATCTTGAGTTCTAGAACTCCGATAGAAGTGATTTTTGCAGCGTTCGTCTCGTCTTTTCATGGGAGTCAGTATCTAACTATAACTTTAGTATTATAATATGATTACAGAAGTTTACTTTTCAATTAATCCATGTTTTGATTAGAGAAGTGGGGGATTTTTATCAAAAACATTTCTAGAAAGATAATTGGGTTTTGAACATCGATTCGAAGACGGAATTGGATGACATTAGTATGGTTGGACTCGTAATTGAATGGATGTTTGGATTTTATGAATTTTGGCGAGTTCCGAGGTGCGGGCGCGAGGGTCGACTTTTGTGTTGATTTTAGTTTTTGATAAAGATTAAAGTTTTATTATCCAGATTAGTTTCTTATAAGTTCTATTTATGCTTTGGATGGATTTGAGTTGTTCGGAGGTTATTTGACTCGAGAAGTTCATTTTAGAGTAGTGGTATAGCTTCTTTTAGGTAAGTACCTTGCCTAACCTTGTGTGGGCAAACTACCCCTTAGGATTTGAGCCTTTTATGTTAATTGTATGATGAAAAGTCTGTGTACGCAAGGTGACGAGTACGTGCGCGGGCTTATTTTTGGAAGAATTGACATATTAGGGATGATAGGTTCTTGTGTTCATTAGATATGATGTTGTTTTATTATGTTAAGTTTTTCCATTTACTAGTTTCACCTCTACATAATTTTTTTTGGAATTAATTGCTTCATGTTTCACTCTTATTGCCTATTTGACTATTATGTGCCTTAACTGAAGTTATTACCTCTTCGATTGCCATGCATCTTTGAGACTCTGGGGAACATACTCCCTCATGAACATATCTGAGAACTGAGTCTTAGTGAGTGAAGCTTTCACAACCCCAAATCCTAAACCGACCGTGATGGCGCCTATCGTGGAACTAGGTTAGCAAATCACATAATTATAGTTTCTTTCAAAAATTCAAACCATTTCCAAACATTTCATAAAGTATATAGAATTCTCGAATTCACTAGGCAAAATAAATAGCTAAGTAGTCTAAACCATCCCAAAATCCAGAGTCAACATGTCATGAGCATCTAAGAAATATACCAACAAGTCTGCTATTATAATACAAAACCTCCAAACGAATAGCTAGATACAACAAAAGAAGGGAAAACAGAGATGTTGCGGATGCGGAACAGCTACCTCTATATCCCGAACTCCGGCTCCGCACGGAATATATGACTAACGCTAGGTATCTTCACCTGAATCTGCACAAAGGGGTGCTAGGAGTAATGTGAGTATGCCAACTTAGTAGTAATGAAAATAAATCAAGTCTAAGCGGCAGGAAACACACGAAATTAATATCATCCATTCACAATATGCACAGTCTTTCTTTCCAACAGTATATACATAAATATATGAAATCATCATGCCTTAAAACCAACTTCAGAATAGTCCTTTGAAAAATGTGTTTCTCAACAATTTCAGAAATAAAAATAACCGAAATATTTAGTGTAAAATGAAATAAACCGTAAGTATCCCCTCGGGAAAAACATGAATCATAAATCGCCCCTCTGGCAGAACATCACTGTCACGACCCCAAATCCTAAACCGGCCGTGATGGCGTCTATCGTGGAACTAGGCTAGCCAATAATCCCATGTTTATAGTTTCTCTAAAAATCACAACCAATTTCAAGAATTTCATGAAATATACAGAATTTGCTAAATATATTAAGCCAATAAACAGTGCAACCAACCCCAAAACCCGGAGCCAACATGTCATGAGCATCTAAGAGAGATAAGCCAAAAGGTATACTATTATAATACAAAACCTCCGAATAAATATCTAGATACAACAAGAAGGGAAAACACAGATTTTGCGGACGCTGAACAACTACCTCTATATCCCGCACTCTGGATCCGCACAGAATGGATAGCTAATGCTCGGTATCTGCACCTGAATCTGCATACGGGGGTGCAGGGAGTAATGTGAATATGCCAACTCAGTAGTAAAGAAAATAAATCAAGTCTAAGCGAGAAGAAATCACATAAAAATCAACGTCATCAATTCACAATATGCACATCCTTTCTTTGCAACAGTATAAACATAGATATATGAAGTCATCATGCCTTAAAATCAACTTTAGGAAAATCCTTTGGAAAATGTATATTTTCAAACAACTCCAAACGGAAATATTTAGTATGAAAATGAAATGAATTGTAAAGAGGCCCCTCGGGCGAAAACATATTTCATAAGTTCGGAGTGAAAGTAGTAAAATCATAAGTAGCCCCACGGGCAAAAACATGTATCATAATCAGCCCCTCGGGCATGCCTCACAGTCACTCATAATCAGCCCCTCGGGCATACCTCACCATCACTCATAATCAGCCCCTCGGGCATACCTCACAGTCACTCATGCCTCCCAATCACTCATCACTCGGCACTCGGCACTCGGTGCGCTCACTAGTGGTATGTGCAGACTCCAGAGGGGCTCCTTCAGCCGAAGCGCTAATATCAAGCCACCTCGTGGCGTATCATATGCTCACAATCAGGCCCTCGGCCTCACTCAGCAGAACCTCTCAAAAGCCCATCGGGCGAATCAGTAAAAGATGGTACTCGACCCAAAACATCATTTTCAAATCTCAAAGTAGTGTAAATCAGGCTGAGTTTTGAAAACAGTAAGCACAATGCGACTGAGTGAAATCATCAATAAATAGTGAGGAAGACAATAGTAAAAAGCCCCCAAAGGGTCGAAATATATCGGCACGAGGCCCCAAACATGACTTATAGCCCAAATATTGCAACAATCTTTAGAACATAATTTAACATAAGGTTTGAGTAAAAATATGCAACTCATTAGTTGCCGCGGAGAGGACCAAGTTCAATCCAAAAAAAAATATCAGTGCGCGCCACATACTCGTCATTTGACTTGTACGCCATTCTAATATCAGTGAGAAATATGTAATCAGGGGTTTCATACCCTGAGGACAAGATTTATAACCATTACTTACTTCTACCAGGCCACACAACTAGTCCGCTATGCTCTTGCCCCTCAAATTGGCTTCTGATTGCTCCGAATCTAGCCAAAACCAGTTTAACATCATTAATATATACTAAAGGAACACAACCCAATCAAAAACTATCAAACTATACAAGAATCTCGAAATTCGGCCACACCCGAGCCCTGGGCCCACGTTTCAGAATTTGATAAATTTTGCATCACTAGAAACCTCGTCCTCCCACGGTACTACACATACCAAAAACACCACAATCGGACCACAATTGCCTACCCAAATTGTCAAAAGAATTTTCCAATCCTCCATCCATTCTTCCCAACCTTTTCCTACTTTAATACTTCAATTTACAAGCCTAATCCGAACAAAATAGCATGGAAATGACTTTGATAAGCCGGGAACTTACCTCCTTCGAAGAACCACAAATTTTCTCTTCAATTTGCATTCAGATGAGCTCCAACCACATGCAACAATGGTGAAATGAATAAAATTTCACGGAGGTCTCTTTTATACTGTTCTGCCCAGCAATTCCGCACCTGCGGACACTTAATCACACCTGCGGTCCAGGTGCGCACCTGCAAAATCCCACTAACGGACCAATTTTCGCACCTGCAGATTTCCCCTGCCTAGCCTCCTTTCTCACCTGCGCATGGCCTTTCGTACCTACGACATCGCACGTGCGGCTACCCATCCGCAGGTGCGGCCAACACGAGAAACTTACACCAGCAATTATTATCTGCAAATTTCAAAGTTCAAAACTCCGCCAACCAACCGAAATTAATCCCGAGCCCCTCAGGCACCACCCAAACATATCAACACACCCCATAGCATTATTCCAACTTCGTCGAGCCTTTGAAACACCAAAAACAACATGAAAACACCAAAATTACCTCAAATTCAAGCCTATGAACTTTGAAACTACCAATTTTCGCCAACTGCGCCGAAACCAACCAAAAACACCTCCGATTGACCTAATATTTTCCACACATACCCAAAATGACATTACGGACCTGTTCCAACTTCCGAAATTCCATTCCGACCCCGATGGCCTATTTTCCACTGCCGACCAGAAATCGCCAAAAACTAACTTTTGCCAATTCAAGCCTAATTCTACACCGGACATCAAAACTCCATTCCGAACACACTCCTAAGTCCCAAATCACCTAACGAAGCTATCTGAGCCATAAAATATGCATTCCGAGGTCGTTCACCAATAAGTCAACTCTCAGTTGACTTTCTCAACTTTTAGGCTACTTTAGGAGACTAAATGCCTCAATTCTCCCCATGACCACCCCGGACCCAAACAAACCGACACAACACAACAAAAACAGTCTAGCAATATATGACAAATGTAGAAATGGGAGACACTCAGACTCTTTTCGCTCGCACACCTGAGCAGGTTGTTCAGTGACTTTAGACACCGGAGGCACTACCAACCCAACCGGTTGCACCTTCTTAGGATTATGTAGTCCCAGTCATGCCTAATGAAGAGCAACTTAGACTGGAGAGGATTGGTAGACTTTAGCCTCAAACTTTCAGCTGTGCTGAGGTGAGGACGCCCATGGTTTCTTGGATAAGTTTCAGTGTATTCTTCGAACAACAAATATTCTGGAGACCAGTGGGGTCTCACTCACTACCTTCCAGTTCTCGGAAGCTGCCTTTACTTGGTGGGAGGATTATGAGAGGCGTAGGTCTGTTGGTGCAACGCCCCTTACTAGCAACATTTTTTAGTTCTCTTTCTGGAGAAGTATGTGCCACAATCCAGTAGAGAGGAGCTGCGCAGGCAGTTCGAGTAGTTGCATGAGGATGATATGACTGTGACGTAGTATGAAATGAGATTTTCAGAGCTAGCCCATCATGTTGTTTGGTTGGTCTCTACAGATAGGGAGAAGATCAGGAGGTTCGTGTATGGCCTCACATATCAACTACGGATTCTTATGACTAGAGAGAGGGTGTCCGGTGCTACTTTTGAGGAGGTGGCTGACATCACTCGAGAGATAGATTCAGTTCACCGCCAGGAGCGAGTTGATAGGGTGGCCAAGTGGCCTCAGGGATCTTGTAGTTTTGGTGGTGTTCCTTCTAGAGGTCAGCTCCAGCATGGCAAAGGCCGTCCCTTCAGGAATGCTCAGCCGGCTCATCCAGGTTACCGTGGTGGATCATCTGGCCATGGCCCTCACACATCTTATCAGGGCCACCCATCATTTAGTGCCCTCCCAACACACAATTCATCCGGTGCTCCATCAACTCAGGGCTCCTCCATGCCAGGTTCTTCTGTCAGTTATCATGGTGCTAGGGGTTCCCTTCAGTCCCCGTCACCAGCACCAGGGGATTGTTTCGAGTGTGGGGAGTTTAGACACATGTGGAGGCAGTGTCCACGTCGTCATAGGGGTTCATCTCAGCAGAGTAGTCAGCCGTCGACTTCAGCTCCAGTTACTTCCCCACCCGCCCCGCCAGCTGGGGGTGGAGGTCAGTCATCTAGGGGTCGCCCTAGAGGGAGAGGTCAATCCGGTGGTGGTCAGGACCATTTCTATGCACTCCCAGCTAGAACAGATGATATGGCTTCAAATACCGTGATTACAGGTATTGTTTCAGTCTTTCAACGAGATGCCTCAGTCTTATTTGACCCTAGTTCCATATATTCATATGCTTCATCATGTTTTTCTCATTTTCTGGATATGCCCCGTGAGTCTTTAGTTACATTTGTTCATGTGTCTACTTTTGTGGGAGATACTATTGTTGTAGATCACGTGTATCGGTCATGTGTGGTGTCTATTGGGGGTTGAGACCCTAGTTGATTTGATGTTGCTCAGATGGTTGACTTCAATGTGATATTGGGCATGGATTGGTTATCTCCATGTCATGGTGTTCTAGATTGTCACGCTAAGACCGTGACCTAAGTGATGCCGGGATTTCTGAGGGTTGAGTGGTGTGGTTCCATAAATTATCTGACTAGTAGGGTGATTTCATACATGAAGGCCCGGCATATGGTTGAGAAGTATTGCGTATCTTATTTGGCTTTTGTGAGGGATGTCAGTGCAGAGACTCCCACTATTGATTCTCTTCCAGTGGTCCGTGATTTTCCGCATGTGTTTCCTGTAGATCTGTCGGGCATGCTTCCTGACAGGGATATTGACTTTAGTATTGATTTGGTGCCAGACATTCAACCTATTTCTATTCCACTGTATCATATGGCACCGGCGGAGTTCAAGGAATTGAAAGAACAGCTTCAGGAACTCATTAATAAGGGGTTTATTCGGCCTAGAATGTCACCTTGGGGTGCATCGGTTCTACTTTTGATGAAGAAGGATGGTTCCATGAGAATGTGTATTGATTACAGGCAGTTGAACAAGGTCACATTCAAGAACAAGTATCCTTTTCCTCGCATCGATGATTTATTTGACCAGCTTCAGGGAGAGGGTGTTCTTTAAGATTGATTTGAGGTCCGTGTATCATCAGTTGAAGATTCAGGATTCGATATTCCTAAGACAACTTTCAGGACCCGTTATGGCTATTATGGGTTCTTGGTGATGTCTTTTTTAGGATGACCAATGCCCCAGCATCGTTTATGTTTTTGATGAACAGTGTATTCTAGCCATATTTGGATTCATTCGTTATTGTGTTCATTGATGACATCCTGGTGTACTCTCATAGCCAGGAGGAGCATGCACAACATTTGAGGACTGTATTACAGGGATTGAGGGATGAGAAACTTTATGCAAACTTCTCCACGTATGAGTTTTGGCTTGGCTCGGTAGCATTCTTGGGGCACGTAGTGTCCAACAAAAGTATTCAGGTGGATCCAAAGAAGATAGAGGTGGTGCAAAGTTGGCCTAAACCGTCCTCAGCTACAAATATTATGAGCTTCCTTGGTTTGGCGATTTATTAACGTCTTTTTGTTGAGGGATTTTCATCTATTGCTTCACCCTTGACCAAATTAACCCAGAAGGGTGCTCCGTTCAGGTGGTCGGACGAGTGTGAGGAGAACTTTTAGAAGCTTAAGACTGCTTTGACCACAGCTCAAGTGTTAGTTCTGCCATCAGCTGCAGGTTCATATACTGTGTATTATGATGCCTCGAGGATAGGCATTGGTTCTGTTTTGACGTAGAAAGGTAGGATGATTTCCTACACCTCGCGCTAGTTGAAGACCCATGCAAAGAATTATCCGGTGCATGATCTTGAGTTAGCATCCATTGTCCACGCCTTGAAGATTTGGCGTCATTATTTGTATAGGGTTCATTGTGAGATTTATATTGATCAGCGGAGTTTGCTACATCTGCTTCAGCAGAAGTATCTTAATTTGCGTCAGTGGAGATGGTTGGAGCTTCTTAAGGACTATGATATCACTATTCTATACCATCCGGGTAAGGCCAATGTGGTGCCCGATGCATTGGGTCACCTTTAGCATTGGATGTTCGGACCCTAGTGGGCTAGCTTGTGAGATTGGATATTTCGGAGCCTAGTCGGGTATTGTCTTGCGTGGTGTCCAGGTCTTCTCTTTATGATTGTATCACAGAGCGGCAGTATGATGACCCACACTTGCTCGTTCTTCAAGATATGGTCCGACGAGGTGATGCTAGGGATGTGACTATTGGTGATGACGGTGTGATGAGGATGCAGGGCCGGGTATGTGTGCCTAACATAGATGGGCTTCGGGAGTTGATTCTTGAGGAGGCCCAAAGCTCGTGGTATTCCATCCATTCGGGTGCCGCGAAGATGTACCAGGATTTGAGACAACATTATTGGTGTAGGCAGATGAAGAAGGATATATTGGGGTTTGTAGCTCGATTTCTCAACTGTCAGCAGGTTAAGTATGAGCATCAAAGACCGGGTGGCTTGTTTTAGAGAATAGATATTCCGGAGCGGATCACCATGGACTTGATAGTTGGTCTCCCACGGACTTCGAGGAAGTTCGATTCTATTTGGGTTATTGTGGATCGGCTGACCAAGTCCACGCACTTTATTCCTGTGGTACTACCTACACCTCGCGGTTAGCTGATATTTATATTCGAGAGATTGTTCGTCTGCATGGCATCCCCGTTTCTATTATTTTTGATAGAGGTACTTAGTTTACATCGTAGTTCTAGAGGGTCGTGCAGTGGGAGTTGGGTACTCAGGTTGAGTTGAGCACAGATTTTTACCCTCAGACGGACGGGAAGTCCAAGCGCACTATTCAGATTTTGGAGGACATGTTATGCGCTTGTGTCATTGACTTTGGGGTTTCATGGGACCAGTTTCTACCACTAGCGTAGTTTACATATAATAATAGTTATTAGTCGAGTATTCAGATGGATCCATACGAGGCTTATATGGGAGGAGGTGTAGATCTCCGGTTGGATGGTTTGAGTCAGGTGAGGCTAGACTCTTGGGTACATACTTGGTGCAGGATGCTTTAGGCAATGTGAAATTGATTCAGGAGCGGCTTTGCATGGTGTAGTCTAGGAAGAATATCTATGCAGACAGGAAGTTCTGTGATGTATCTTTCATGGCTGGGAGAAGGTCTTGCTGTAGGTATCACCCATGAAGGGTGTTATGAGGTTTGGGAAGAGGGGCAAGTTGAGCCCCCGGTTCATTGGGCCATTTGAGGTGCTGCAGAGGATAGGGGAGGTGGATTGTAAGCTTACTTTTCCACCCAGTTTGTCGAGTGTGCATTCGGTATTTCATGTTTCCATGCTTTGGAAGTATGTTGGCAACCCGTCCCATGTTTTGAACTTCAGCACGGTTCAGTTGGAGGGTGATATGACTTATGATGTAGAGCCGGTGGCTATTTTGGACCGGCAGATTTAAAGGTTAAGGTCAAAGGACATAGCTTTGGTAAAGGTGCAGTGGAGAAGGCTGCCTAAGAAGGAGGCCATTTGGGAGGCCGAGCGGGAGATGCAGAGCAGATATCCACACCTATTTGAGACTCCAGTTATGTTCCTAGGCTCGTTCGAGGATGAACGTTTGTTTAAGAAAGGGAGGATGTAACGACCCGGCTGGTCGTTCCGAGAGTTTTAGCCTCGTTTCCAACATTTCTGCTTCTTTGTGTGTTATTCAACTTTATTTTGTTGCGCCAGGTGGGTTGGTTCGGGTCCATAGTGGCTTTGGGGTGGAATGAGACACTTAGTCTCTATTTTAGAAGGTTAAGTTGGAAAAGTCAATCGGATGTTGACTTACGAGTAAATGATCTCGGATTGGAGTTTTTGTGGTTCAGATAGCTTTGTAGGTGATTTTGGACTAAGGAGCGTGTTCAGGATATAAATTGGAGGTCTGTGGTAGAATTAGGCTTGAATTGGCGAAATTGGAAATTTGGCGATTTCTGATAGGCAGTGGAAAGTTAGATATCGAGGTCGGAATGAAATTCCGGAAGTTGGAGTAGGTTCATAGAGTCATTTTTGGCGTGTGTGCAAATTTCAGGTCATTCGAACGTGGTTTGGTAGGTTTCAGCGTCGTTGGAAAATTTTGGAAGTTTAAAAATCCTTAGGCTTGAATCCGAGGTTGATTTGATGTTGTGATGTTGATTTGAGTGTTTCGAGGGCTCGACTAAGTTCGTGTATTTCTATGTGACCTATTGGTGTTGTTGGATGAGCTCCTGAGGGCCTCGGGATAATTCCGGATGATTAGCGGGGAGTTTGGAAATTGAAATAAACAGTAGATGCTGCTATTTCTGATGTTTTCGCACCTGCGGATTGGGAACCGCAGGTGCGATGATCGCAGATGTGGAAGATGAACCGCAGATGAAGAATATTGGAGGGCTGGAGCTAGATATGCAGGTGTGAGTCTTAGAGCGCACCTGCGGGACCGCATGTGCGATGGTGTGGCCGTAGATACGGAATCTCAAGGATTAAGTGGAATCCGCACCTGCGATAGATTTTCCGCAGGTGCCGCGTCGCAGAAACGACTGATGGACCGCAGATTCGGAAGTACTGAGTAGAAGGTATAAATTGTGGACTTCGCGAATTTTTGGGCATTCATCACAATTTCAATTCCGTTTTTGGAGCTCTAGGAGGGTTTTGAAGAGGGAATCAGGGGGATTGCATTGGGGTATGTTATTTGAACTTAATACTCGTGTTTATGATAATTTTCAGTTGTTTAAGCATGAGATTAGTATAAATTAGGGATGAAATTGAGGGGATTAGGGCTTTGTAATACGAGAGTTTGATTTGGGGATTTGAGGGGTCATATGAGGTCGGATTTTGATAAATTTAGTTTGGCTGGAATAGTGACGGAATGGGCTTTCTAGTTTCGTAATTTTTTATCGAGTTTCGAGACGTGGGCCCAGGGGCCGAGTTCTAACCGAATTCGGTATTTTTGGTGTAACTTGATAATTTTCATGTGGAATTCGTTCCTTTAGCGTATATTGATGATAATATAATGATTTTGGTTAGATTCAGATCATTTAGAGGCCTAGCCGAGAGGCAAGAGCATCGGGGACTAGAGATTTGTCCTGTTTGAGGTAAGTAACGATTGTAAATCTAGTCCTGAGGGTATGAAACCCTGGATTTCGTATCATTTTACTATATTAAGGTGACACACATGATAGGTGATGGGCGTGTGGGCGTGTATCGTTGGGGATTGTGACTTGATCCGTCACATAGCAACCGTACAGTTGCCTATTTTGTTTGAAATTGTCTAATAGTTATGTGTTCTAGAAAGACTTCTTATAACTTGGTTGAATGCCATGTTTGGGACTTGTGCCAGTACTGTTTGGACCCTCAGAGGTATTTTCTTACTATCCTCTCACTTTTTTTAATTTGAAATCTATACTCAGTCATGATAATACCTGTTTACTGCATAACTCAATTTTATTACTCAGTTTTGATGCATATAAATGTTGTTTTGGGCTGAGTTCCTTGCCTTTACTGAAATGCCCGAGTGGCTTGAGAGGTTTATGACTGTGTGAGGCCGAGGGCCCCATTTGTGAGGATACTATATGGGATCGGGCTGCACGCTTCAACACGTTTATTATAGGTTGAGGGCATGAGTGATTGATGCCATGATTTGTCTTGATATAGTGCTTGGGTGGTAGGATCCCCTCCGGAGACTATACACACCCCCCGTGAGCACAGGTAACTACTGAGTGCGAGTGTCGAGTGCCGAGTGACGAGTGACTGGGAGGCATGAGTGATTGTGAGGTATGCCCGAGGGCCTGTTATGAGTGATTGCGAGGTGTGCTCGCGGGGCTTTTTATGAGTTACTTTGAGGCTTGCTCGAGGGGCTGTGAGTGATGTTTTTCCCGAGGGGCTGTTTATAACTTCATTATTTTCACTTTATTTTGCATTGGGCCTCTATTGAAACTGTTGAAAATATCTACCAATGTTTTCTATCGAAACAGGATTTCACGAGATGTTTTGACTCATTCACTGATTTGAAAGTATGTTGTTTCACTGAGATTTCATATTATGATCCTTATGTGTTTTACTGCTCGACACTGCTACTCAGCCTTTGTTTATGGTTGTTATTTATTCAGTTGGCGTACTCACTTTACTCCTTTCACCTTGCGTGTAGATCCAAGTGTTACTGGACGTTCGAGCGGGTGCTGATTCTTCCGCTGTGGATCTTTGGGGTTAGCAAGGTAGCTGCATGGAGATCACAGTGTTGATCTTCTCCCTCCTATTTTCCTATAGTTACATTGTTATATTTTCCAGACTGGATTTTTCCTAGCACTTTCAAACTTGTATCGTATATGCTCATGACTAGTGACACCCGATGTCGGACTTTTATTTCTGCATTTTTTCCTTGTTTTAGATTTCTTACGAAAAATTAATGATTTAATAGTTTGAAAATAGCTTTTTGAAATGAAATATGGCGTGTATTTGGTAATGAGTCTGCTAGCTTACTACTGTGATAGGCGCCATCACGACTTGGTAGTTTGGGTCGTGACAAGCAATTATAAAATTTTACGTATATTTTATTTATCTTTTAAACAGAAAGCTAAGGGGCTTTGGGACACGAGTAAATTAAATCAAAACTCCGGTTTGATTTGATAATTTTCTACTGATTTTCTAAGTCTTCTATTTCTTATATAAACACTATATTAAAGTGATAAGTTTAAAATCATTGTGTATTTAAAATCATAAAGAGTAAATGCCCTTAATCGCGGTGTCAAGTTGCTTTATTAGCAGAAAACCTAGAGTACAATTCCCTGGAAATGTACCATGGTTACTGTTCAGTTTGTTTATAAAACAAATTTTTTATGATCTAAAGCTAATAAAAATGGGGATTACTGTATTTAATTATTTAGAACAACATAGTAAAGCTACTAAATCGTTGTACAAGAAAATATAGAAAGAGGTAAATTATTACATTTTTTGCTAACTGAACAGTGATAACCAATGTACCTGTGTCTACTTTAACAAGTTTTCTAAAAAACAAAAGTTGTTTTTGTTTCTATCATTACATGTGAATGTATGGATCTTATGAACATATGAAGCTTTAAACAGATTTTTTGCAGTTTCCAGAATACTTTGACATAAAGCTAATATAACTTAAATTGCCTAAACAGTGTGAATAATTAACTCTACATGAATTTACACTTAATTCCCAACAAAACAAACTTACCAAAATGATTCATTCAGTATTCAAACAAAACACAGATTTTTGACAACCAGCAAAGTCATAGTCATGATACATCAACGTTTCACATTTATATTGCTAAGAAAGTACCTTGATGGCAGAAAGCAAACAAACATCTAAAGAAAATAGGTCTCTGAAACTTGAGTAAAACAACAACAAGAAATCAAGCAAAATACCCAAGAATTCCCAGTCCCAACTTGATAAAACCAGTAGGAAAGTAATCTTATTTTTTTGTCTTTTATTTCTGAAATGCCAATACTAGTTTTTCAGAAGTTTTGAAAATGAAAGGAAAAATAACTTAAAAGCAGTGTAGACTCAATGATCTTTAGGAAATTTTCTATGAATCTGTGTATTTTCATTTCTATGTGTGTAGGTGTGTAAAATGTCTCTGTCAGTGTATAATGAAGAAAAAAAGGTGAGTGTTTATATAGAGTGGGGGAGTGAAAGGTATAAGGATTAGAGTACCAAAAGAAATTTGTCAGCATCCCTAAAATCATGGAAAAGGAATCTTTCCTTAACAAAAATATGGACAGCTGTCCAATTTCTGGTACCCTCTTACCTCAGAAAATGGACAACTGTCAAATTTCTTGATATCTAGGATCTTATCCCTATCCTTTCCTACTCAGCATTGGGACCGTTGTCCCTATTCTATAATTCTAACCTTTTCTGAAAAATTTCATAATTAAGGTTCAAAAATTGACCCTTAAGAGCCTTGGAATTTCCTAAGAACCATAATGGTTCTGAGCCTGAGTCATGTGACTCGCCTAAGGACCCTGGGCTCTTAAGATTTTAACAAAGTTATGGGCCTATCTGTCAGACAAGCCCAATTTATGAGTCAAGTGGAACAGGCCACTTCAGTGAGACCCAGTTCTTAAACAACTTACTAAACAAGACAGTAAACAATTATCAACAAAATAACAACAATTATTTTCAACAAAAGTAAACAAACAGAAACAGTAATACGTAAAAAAAAATAAACGTAAAATTAATGAAGGTGAAACATATAATATTAATACTACTAATAATAATAATAATAAATGCAAAAACAGTAAAGAAAAGACGAAAAAGAAATTATACTTATCACCATTTTGGGAAAAAGAGAGATCTAGCCGTTAAAAACCCTCGTGCCAATACGCCCATCGGGAATCTGAGATCCCTGATGGGAGATATTGGCAGGAGGATTTTTAGACGAACTAGGTTGGATTTGAAAAATGGAAAGGCAGATCTAGGGTTTCAGAGACCCTAGATCTAAGATCTAGGGTTTTTGGTAGGGGATTTTTGGGAACTATGGGTAGATTGGGGTTCTAGGGGGTGTGGTGGTGGTATGGTATGAGTTTAGGTAGGTTTAGGGTTTCGCCGCTGCCATAGGCGATTTCCGATGGCGGCTCTAGGGTTTCTAGGTTTTCAAATATGAGATCTGTTATTTTTGGTGGGGTTTTGGGGGATTTGGTTGGTAGGGTGAGATTCAGGAAAGTGAGGAGAGTGTATGGGGTGAGTTTGAGTGGCTTTGGAGTTCTTTCCGCCGTAGGCGATTTCTGGCGGCGTCTCAAGGCGGGGCTAGGGTTTCTGGGTTTTCAGGTGTAAGATTTAATTGTATTTTCATGGTGTTTTTTAGGGGTTTGTTTGGTGAGGTGGGGTTTAGGAAGAGTGGGGATAGAATAGGGTGGATTTGGGTGGTGTTAGGTGCTTGCCACTGCTGTAAGCGAATTCCGGCGGCGGATTAAGGC